>JACXGJ010008034.1:18397-28631 GCA_016801105.1 Esox niger | reverse complement strand
ACATGTAACATCTCCTCTTCACACTGAAAATAAACATACATGTAACATTTCCTCAACACACTTGATATCAACATACATGCAGCATCTCCTCAATACACTTAAGATCAACATACATGTAACATCTCAACACACTTGAGATCAACATACATGTAACATCTCCTCAACACACTGGAAATCAACATACATGTAACATCTCCTCAACACACTGGAGATCGATATTGTATGTTATCACTTGTACTTTCCTGTCTAATCAGCCATTTTTATGTCCCATGCACATCTTCCTACTTCATTATTTAATTCCATTTAGTATAAAAGAGATGAAATGCAGGTTGTTTTTATATTGTATATTTTTTATATCTGGACATGAGCCAACGTTTACAAGCATACCGTAAATGTTGCTTTATGACACAACTTATGGCACAAACAACACATGTCATAGGATTGTTAGCTACACACAGCCAGCTAAGCAAACATCAGGCAATTAATATTAGGTAATCAGTTATTCCAATTAAGATAACAATAATACTCACACACAGAGTACACAAACACAGAAAAAACTATCAGTTGAAATTCACCTCGCTGGTAAGACATTTGATTATTCAACACAAGGCACGAATGACTTGTTGATTTTATTTTCAATCACTCCAGCAATTTCCTAGCCAGCTTTGCACAACAGCTCAGTTTTGTTACAATGATCGAAACCTTTGGACCATTCAAGAATTTCCCAGTTGTGACTGAGATCATGTATAGGTCTGTGGAAATCAACTTGTTTGAGGAGGAAAGGTTTGGTATACACAGATCGACAGAGGAAAGCCAGGGGACACACTGATAATCGCCATGTTTCCATCAGTCACAGATATAGCCCTCTCACAAACAATCACCATGACCAAATGTTTGAAACTACGAAGACACTGGTTAGAACCAGGTGTTTCTGGAAGAAGTGGATGTGTTTAGTTTCATTGTAAGATGCCCACATGCCAGGCTATCAACTAAAACACAAGTTTGGAGTACCTGGTCAAATAGAGCAACACCTCCCGATCAGCTACATTTACAAATACATTCCTTAGAAATTGACTAAGCAAGAAATAACACAGATATTTATTTTTTATGTTCTTATCCCTCAAAATAAAATAATATACACCTTTTCTTTTGCAAATGTGAGATACAAACTAAACTATGTCTAATATACTTGAAAAATACACCTTATAACACATATATTACCTTAGCATTAACTGGAATTTAAAGAAAATATGTCCTTTGCCTTGTACGTTTTAACTTCTTCATGGCATAGGCTTAAGTTGCAAGTTATACCAGACTAAACCTTGAAAATCTAGGCATTCTGATACAATTACAAGCAAAGCATGAAGAAATACTGACTATCTCCAAAGCCTAGAAGGCAAAATATTAAAAAGAACATCATACAACCTTGTCAGTTGAATGCCGAAAAGAGCAAGGCATTTTAATTTTATTCATGAAATTTAATCTGTTAATTTATCAAACCTGACCAACCACAGACCAAACCAGAGAAATCAGCCAGCATTATCAGAGTAAGGGTCACATCTATTTGGGGGGTAGACTGTGTACAGCAGGGGTCTGATTCCAGAGGCTGATGGAAATCTTGCACCCAGTACTTCTGGGTTCATTGAAAAAGGATAGTGAGAAAGCATCAATCTATGTTACCACATAGATCGCACATTAATTTAGGTGGAACCGAAGTTCCTATCAGGAAACGTTTCAGATGATCAAACATGGATGCAGAGATATTAGCTGACAGAATGCCTGACCAGGAACCAAAAGGTTGCTAAATCAAATCTTCAACCCACCAAAGTGAAATATATGCCACTTGTCCTTTTGTATAAAGGTCAATACTTTTAAAATCATTTTCATAACGGTGTTTTTAACTTGCAGTATCTGTTTTCTGAATGCTTTTACAGAATGCGAGGGAGATATGTATTTTTGAAATAAATTAGAAATATATTTTATATATATTAAATGTGTACTAGTAATCATTTAAATAAGTAAAATGAAGTGTTAAATAAGTGGGTCCCTTTTAACACACTTAGTTTGCTAGCAAAACAGAACTTTGTTAAACCATTTAGTGTACTACAAATGAATGCTTACTACAGTAAACTACAGTTTCAAAATAAAACATTAAAGTTTCATTACTTTTGGGCTTGTGTATAGGTAAAATAAAATGAATGCTTAATTAGGCAAGCTGAATCTACATACAAGGAGGAAATGCATGGAAATATAATACAGGTTATAATAATAAGATCCTGTTTGAAAGGCTGAGTCCCTGAAATATTTGAAGGCTTGCCTTGAATCATTGTGCGTAATGCATCTTAGTGTTATTCACCGTTTACAGTAGTGCCTCTACACAACAAACAAACACATGGTAACGGGGAGCTACACTAGTGGACCCGACACCAGACCCAAACAACTGAAGGCAAGGGTGTTTAATGAAGGGCTGGGGGTAGAAGGACTGTGGCAAGGGCAGAGGGTTAAGTTCTGGGCTGGCAGTGCGGGCAGAGCAGGTCGGCTGGTGGTCAGGAATGGAGGATCACTGAACAGAGGAAAACAACGTTAGGAACAACAACTCAACTGGACAATTCGCAATAAAGGTATAGCGAGGCGGCAACCGTAACTGCCAGGTAGTGAACAGCAAAGATCTGGCAGTGAGTGGAAGGCAATCCAGTGTATTTAGCAGCAAGCCAATGAGGAGATGAACCACAGGTGTGGAGACTTGAGGAGGTGTATTGGAAATAGGGAACTAGATCACAAGAGCCCGGAGCCGCGGCCAAACACAGACATAGACAACTACTACTTTAACAATTCTCAAAAATATAAATATTACGATTATTGGCAGCCTTGTGTGGAGAGCACAAAGATATTGTTTTACGAGTTTGAAGACCACACAGGGTTCTGTATTTAAATCTCTGGATGCAGGTTATCATTCAGTCGTGCATTATGACTGACATTTCATTGTTTATTATATCTATTATATGCCGCAGCTGGGTAGGACTCTGACATCAAGAAGACAATGGCATTTAATTTTTTTTACAAAAGCTTGTCATGCAACTAACCTCAGATTATTTGGGGAAAACGCCAGTTATTAAACATGATCTCAAGACATGCTTGTCCCGGAGATCCCACTTAATGAGAGATGGCTAAAACTGCCTTTTGATTTCTATGCCCCACACTAATTGAATGCCATACAGTTTGACCTTAAAGGGGCCTTTCAACCTTGGGAACTCTTAGGAGATTGGTATCATGTTTGAGAGATTTCTAGGTCAGTGAGATTTTTTTCACACTCTTAATTTGCCAAAAGGAGCCCTGGAATTGTCTTTGAGTGCTAAATAACACATGGTAGAATGTGTGTTAAAGGACAAGCGAGCTCTGAAAAACTATTTTCTTTCATTTTGACAAACAGATGGGGTTACAAGTGAATTTGTCTGTAGTTGCTATTGAGTATGAGAGGTGGTATTTGCTGTATTTTTGCTTGGAATGCTGGATGTTGAATTTTATTAAAACCAACAAAAAATAATTAGTTCCGGATTACACCACAAAATGCGCATTCTTGATTATGTTGGGGATATTTTGTATGGGGATATTTTGTATTTGTACGACATATCATTGCTAACAATAGTTATTAGATGGAAGAAATGTGTAAGGTCCCTCCCGTCGGGTTTTCCAAACTCAAAAAACTGTTTAGAAAAAGAAACAACAGGCCCCCCTGAGTGGTGCAACAGTTTAATCACCACCTGGCAGTACAACTGTGTCATTGCAGCCAGGTGTTGAAATCCTGGTCGCGGCATACTGACAATGCCCCAGGGTCCGACATTCAACAACGCTAATTGGCCAAGTGTTTCCTGCTGTGGACTGGGGGATTATGGGACAGGGCTGCCTTGTCCAGTTGTGCTTTAGTGACTCCTTGTGGTTGGTAGGGTGTCCGTGAGATCAGCCTTGATTGTTGGTTGGGTAAGGCATTCTCCTGCTGCGTGCTTAGCCGGAAGCGCCTAGTGGAGCAGGCAGTGTGATAAGAAGCAGAACAGCTTGGTAGGGAGGAAACAAGTTTCGATCTTCGACCCACATGCACCTGCTGTGGTTATTGCGACACGGCAAGGCTATAATCACAAATTGGACATCACGAAATTGATGGGGGAGAAAAATAAGGTAAAAGTTTTGACCAAAAATAAATAGCATTGTATCGGTCAGTGGTCAGTGTTCCTAACCTAGTGGCCATTTCTCTACTGCCGGATTAATCTGAACATGTACTATAGCTCCATCATTGTCTCCAAACCTCTGAGAAATCAGTCAACACATGGGATGTCAATACAGATAGCTTGGGATATCATTACTGCACCTGGTCAATGAAAATGCTGCTCGTTTTTCATCAGTAATAGACAGGGAATCAAAGCTCGCATTCCCCTCGAACTCTGCAGCCACGGATACACAATGTCTGGGCCTACCCCTACTTCACTGATGCTGTGCCTTTCATCCCATGCAGTCTCTTGAAGAGACAGAGTAGATTCTCTTTCTTCTGCTTCTCCATCGGCCTCTCTGTTTGATCTGTGTAATTCTGCTAATGAGGCCGGGCCCCTGGCAGGGATCTGGCACAAAGACGAAAGGCGACAGCACTGAGATGAGCCCCTGATTTCACTCAGCGACACCGTAATGCCACCCCATCATCTGACTCAGCAGCAACTAACCAGCACTAAAGATCAAGCAGCATCCATGTACCAAGCAAGATGGAGCTGGAGTCAAATGTGCGCTTTTAAATTGTAGCTTGTTTAATTACATTTTGCTTTTAGGTCTGCTCAGTATCAGCTGCAGATGGTGCAGCTGATATAAGTACATGCACAAGTTGTAAAGAAGTTAATCAAGTTTTTGGGGGGATTTTCGGTTAATTTACGTAACAATTTATCTTGTTTTGTCTGCGATAATAGATTATCCAGGGTTATTTGCTAAACCTGATAATTGAATGGTGATATACTGAGGTGCAAGGTCAAACCTTGCTATCAAGTCGATCATCTCATCTTGACTTGTCACTTTTTTCCAACTATTGTGGGTGTCTCCTAATCAGTTATGCTGTTAGATGTCAAACTCTCAGCACACAAGAGAAAAGCTAAAGATATTTGTTTTGTTAAATATGGAATATGGTTATTATCCAGATTTCATTTTAGCATGGAGGGTAGGCTGAGGGCTTGGTGGATCTGATGAGTCAGCCGTAGAGTTTGAGGCAGATACAAACCTCTCACAAATGCTCATCTTTGATCTTCCCCAGATCAGTGGGGCTTCAGCTGAAAGACTTGGAGAGACGCAGAGACACAATGAGCTGGCTGGCTCCCGTCCTACTCCTTCTCCCCCCCTCATCTCTAAAGCATCCGATTAAATGGAAATCAGACGCCACGGTTCAGCTCATCCTGTTTGCTTTGAAAACGTTGCAATGAACAGTTATTACAGTCGATTCCGAAAAGATGATTTTCCTCCAACTGTGTTTTATCATGCACGTTCTAATAAAGCCTGGGCTGTTTTCCTTTGTAAATCCTTAGATCTCTTGATATGACAGGGAGATACAAAGTACAGCAAGGTGAAGCATATGATGCAATCCTCCCTCAGATTTAACAGTGAGCCAACCTGGCACTGTAATTCATGGTATTCACAGACAGTCTTGCTGTGCATTTCCACCATGCCTCCCTAGTAGGCATTTGCAGTCTGTTCTCAGAGACAGATGCTCCTGCAAAAATATAACTACCACTGGGCTTCATCCACTCATGAAACAGCATTCCAAAGCCCTATACTTACTGGATGGGTTTTGTCACACAAACTAATAATATATTAATATGAGGACATCATCATGGTTTGCTTACTGGGGCAGTAAATAGACCCTGAGTTTGGGGTCATTGAGAGCTGTTAAGTATAATCTGTCTTTTCATAAGTTTTAGAGAGGATCCATGGCTTCAGCCATGCCCTGCTGAGTTCCAAGATGCCATGCCCTGGAGCTGGCACAGATGGCCTGGAACAGATCTACCCACCCTCAGTACCGCCCCAGTCAGCCTGGATCTGGAACACTTTGAGGCTTCAGGCCTATGGCCCACAGGATGACAGGGCAGTGGCCACCACCGTCTAATTACAACACCATCTAATGATATCACCATCCAATTACATAACCATCCAATTACATCACCATCCAATTACACAACCATCCAAAAACATCACCATTCAATTACACTTTCATCTAATTACAAAGCCATCAAATTACATCACCAGTTAATAGCACCACATCCAATTATACTACATCTAATTACACTGCTACATCATGACACCACCATCCAATTACAATGCCATATAATTACATCACCATCCAATTACATTGCCAAATAATTACACCGCCATCTAAATACACCACCATCCAATTACACCCACATGTAATATCAGCAACATCTAACTACACCACCATACAATCACATCAAAATCTATATTCAGTGTCATTTAATGACATCATCTAATTACACCATACAATTTAATTGTCATATAATATAAAACACACAAACTAATTACACCACCATCTACCTACAGCACCATATAATTGCAGCACCATCTAACTACACCACCATCCAATTACACGGTTGTCCAATTACACTGCCTTATAATTACACCCCCAGATAATTGCACCACCGTCTTATTACACCCCCATGTAACTACAGGACCATCTATCTACACCATACAATTAGGCTGTCTTATAGTTGCACCACCAGCTAATTAGACCACCATCCATTTACACCACCATATAATTACACCACCAGCTTATTACCACATAATCTAATTACCCAACCATCTAACTACACCACCATCCAATTGTCCAATTAGACTGCCTTATAATTACACCCCAGCTAATTACACTGCCATATAATTATACCACCATCTAATCACAGCACCATCTACCTATATCACAATCCAATTATAGCACCATCCAACTACACCACCATCCAGTTACACTGTCATGACATCACATCACCATCCAATGGCATCACCATACAATTTAATCAACATAAAATTACACCACAATCCAATTAAACTACCATCATATTACGCTACCAAACAATTAAACTACCAAAAATGACACTGCAATCAAATTAAACTACCATCAACATGCACCGCCTTCAGGTCACACCACCAACCACATTGGATACCGGTGTGAATATTTGATGTTAGGCCAATGACATTTCATTTTGTACAACGGCAGATGTTTGCTGAACCTTGGGCTGTACAACTATACAGGGATGTGGGAATGCCCATACTGTTTTGTGTTAGAATTTGTCACTTCATCATCCTAATGGTGTTAACAGGTATAACACTGGAATTAAAACATTTACATCTCGCAACAATTCTATCATTAGCACAGTGGTTGCTTCATTAAAACTTCTACCCAGACAAACAACCAGACAAATGTAGCCAATAGTTTTATTACTTAAGTCATTAATTTGTTTAATCAGAAATGACACTGCGGTCCATATTTACATATTTACTTAACGGAGAGAACATTGTCAGAGCACTCAGCACAAATGTCATCAAATGCTGACAAATATATATCCACTGCTGTGAGTGAACGTGACAACCAAAAAGAAGAGGAAGAGAGCCAAGCAGGTTTGGGTGAAGGATCATAGAAAACATTTGGCAATACGGACGGGTGGAGAAAGGACCTGAGAATAGTTAATGTGGCAAAGCAACCAGAGAATGGTTCACTTGGTAAGCTAAGTATGCTGCACTATGGTCCTTATTTAGGCAGGTCTCAGTTTAAATGTTCAGTAAGTTCGGTTCAGAAAGAACCCAGGTGTGTTTCTTATTCTAGAGAAGCAATCTAACATCTACCACCGTGGACAAAAGTATTGAAATTCAAAAATATTTTGGTGTACATATATGTATTTTGTAATAATCTGCTAAATCCTATCTTATTCAACAAAATAAATCCAAAAATGTACCAGACAGTATTATTGGCAGCCTCTAGAAAAAAAGTTACAAATATTTTGGTTTCAAGCTGCTCTACTTTTAAATTGAACTAATCTGTGGATAGTTGCAGGTGCCTGCAATATGAAAACTACTCATTCATACAGATTGAATAGAAAAAAGGACACTCATGTTTATCACAATGAGGGTGGGCAAAAGGAAGAACAGCATAGAATTGCCTGAGGAGGGTCACACACAAGATTGTAGCCAAGCATGGAAATGGATCTCCATGCTACAAACTGTAACATGAGAGGGGGAGTGAGCACCAAAGACGAAAAGAGGAAACACGAAAACAATTGTAAAAACGGTTGAATATTTATAAGCAAAGCAAAAGGCACAGCAAGACACACGAGACTGATACCAAAAATGATTCACAGTGCGTGCAAACATGTGAACCACTTAAATAGTGTCCTTGGTAATTGGAAACTGGGAAAAGGTGGGCAGGACTAAGGTGCGTTTAGAATGACTGCCAGCGGTGCAGACCGGTGCTTAACACACCATAGAGACGGAATGCCAGAAGAGTGGCTCGGAAGTGGACTGGGCTGGTAACGTTACGCAAACCCATTTCCTGACACCTTATGCCACTGTTGTCAACCTCCACATAAAATATGCAGTCTTTAGGAAAGACCTGAAAACGACCGCTGGGAGGAACACTTCAAATCTGGCCAAATGGCCAGAACATATGTCCAGGAAACATATCCATAGCTATAGGAAGCACTACATTAAAGTCAATCTGGAAAAAACGCTGTGCTACCAAATATTGACTGTGGGCTGTCAATCATTTGATTTGATGAATGCCATTTCTGTTAATTTACTGATCAAAGAATTGTGGAGACCAAATACTTTGGTCAATTTCAACTTAGTTATTTCAACAAAGTGCAATGGTGCCAATACCGTTGGCCACAAGTATATTGTGAGTGTCTGACTTCCAAAACACCTTGAGGATATTCACATGAAAACTAATGTAACATCAAAGAACAGTCTGAGGGCTCCCATGAGTGACCTCTGTGACTATAAAAACACTGTTAACTGCTGAGACTCAATATAAGGAAGGAAAATGTGTCTATGCTATGGGAATGGTGTGAGCTTGTTAAATCCTATGGTTTTCTTGCAGGATACATCTTACTGTGACATTGGAACATGTTGATTATTTTATTTCATGTTATTGTATTGTACTGCTAACAAATGCAATTCATTCATACTCTAAGCTGGTTCTTGTGTTGCTATGATCTCACTACCTGCAAAATCAGACAATGCTCATTTGTTTCTCTGGTAATAATTGTAATGATCTCTGCACTTGAGCCACACAGCTGTTGCAGGTCCATTTTTTGTTCAACTTTGCCGAGACTTCCACTCTATGTTTTGACAGATAAATCCAGATTCATAGCATTTATAACCTCTTCAAAAATGTGCCCAACTTCTGGCAGTGATTTTTAATCTGACATTAATGTCACTTGACTCTGTCTCTTGGCGCTATGACAATGAGGTCATTAAAAGTGAAGCCATGCAGGGAACCATACCAGATCTCTCTGCAGAATCACTTACAGGGATATTTTTAGAGAGGAAGCAGTTGAGCCAAAGCAATCTGTATTATTTGAGATATTAGTTAATCCACAAGCTTTTAAGATGTAAGATCCGAACAAACATCCTCATGTTTAATTATACATCATTTCATGCAATGTTTCTGTCTACTGCTGCTACCACTAATGATGTTAGCATTACTACTACTACCACTACCTCTACTTCTACTATTACAACTACTACTGCTATTACTGCCACTACCACTATCTCTATTACTATTAGTACCACTACTACTACTACTACTACTTTTTCTACTACTACTGCTATTACTACTACTATTACTATTACTCCCACAACCACTTCTACTACTATTTCTACTACTCCCAGGGACGCCGACAGGAATCCCAGGGCCCGGGACAAAATGTAACATTTAGGACACAAACCATGGGCCAACAATTTTTGTAAATAGCAATGATGTTACTGTTCATAAAACAGGTCATAAACGTTTATTGTTTAATGTTTTAGCTAGGTCTTACTAAATACCAAGATTGACTGACTAATAAATAATTATATTTAAGCCAACAAAATGAGGCGCCCCCAAAGCCTGGGCCCAGGACAACGTTACCGGTTGTCCCCCCGTCAGCGTCACTGGCTACTCTTACTACCACTACTACTACCACTACCACTACTACTACTACTACTACTA
>JACXGJ010008034.1:0-18297 GCA_016801105.1 Esox niger | reverse complement strand
ATTAATCCTAGTAGACTATTTAGTTCTCACATGAAACATGTTAATGTTCCTATAAAAGCAATGTATTGCAGTCATGTCAAAATGCATTAGCGAACATCTGGAAACTGTGCTGTTGGGAAATTATCCCCTCTGGAGATGCAGGATTGCACAATATTTCTATTTTTCTATGTTTCCTCTGAGATGCCTTTTGACGGCTCCATTCCATAATTTACGGCATCAAATTCACAATTGAACCGCAATGACTTTAGAAACACTACAGTCAACATAAAAGCGTTAATGAGTCCTGCAGGCATTGTGTGTTCTAAGTGTGGAAGTGCTGAGCAGAGGAAGCAGAGGTTAGCCCCGCAGGGCTCATTGGAGAAAAATGTGCAATGCTGGACCTCAGGAACCAAACAGGAATCACAATTAGACATAATTACTACAGGAAAGCTCTAGAAATGTCTCTATAATAATTTTGGCTCCTGTTTTTGGCTTCTCCTTTCTGCTACAATGACCATAGTTAAACCATATTTGTCACATATTTGTTAGATACTGCTCTCAGCTCAAGGTGTCTTTTAATAGGAGTCAGATTGCATAATACAAGTAATGGGTAAGAATAAAACATATTTCTTTTCTGTTATTGGTATTTCACTCTAATAGTAAGATAGGAGAATGTACAAGGCCTGTGTTCCATTTATCGGCGCTTGTAATCCCTGGTGTGGACATGAAGCAAACATCCTTTTTCTCATATGTCTGTGTTGTGTCTTTGAGCCATACAAATGAGCAGTTAGGCATATTTCAAACTACAAAGTAAAAAAAAATTCAAGACAAATTTGTAAAGTTAAAACGGGCATGTAATTGACGTACGATTCCCACCAGAATGAGGGTATGTCATGTGCAACTGAAACACTGAATGGTAGTCTAAATGGTTTTGCACATGCCATTTTATTTCATGTAAAAAAATAATAAAGCCATTCATATATGAATGAAAGCTTTGTGTACCCCAACCCCAGCCAGCCAGGCAGCCTTGTACTGGCCCTGACCCTGTCGTCTCCCTGGCCTGGGAGGCCTGCAGTCAAAGCCTGGCCTTTAAAACTGTCTGATGGAAGCCGACAGGGTACCTGTGAGCAGAATACAGTGTTCTCTCTTCCATCCAGTCCATCTGTTTTAATTGTGTTGCCCTGGAGAGACCCTCACGAAGTAGAAACTGCCCCAACTTGGAGGGCTGAGGGAGGTGAAGCTGACCACAATTAGCCTGAAATGGAGAACAGCACTGCACAATACATTGACTACACCTAAAGTGATTCTGATTAATTTCTTTGTGTCTGCAAAATTAGAGGCAGCCATGAATACACAAAAGAAAGAAAATAATAAATTTTTGGTCTTGATGCAGATCCTTTAATCCACTTTGTAGATATCTACATCTTTTATTTTCTGATTTATCTGATCGTTTTCTTGACTCTGGGTGTCATTGTGTGTCTATTGCAAATGTTACCCTGACCCACTTTCTCTGTTCTCAGCAAAAATCCAATATTTTCAAATATGCTCTCAGCCTCCAAATACATTTTAAAAATCCTAACTATGAATTTCTTTTCCTGAGTGTGTGGATTCAAGGCTTGTTTTCTCTGTGCCAAGCTGGATTTTAATCAAATTGACTATATTCATAAATCTAGCCTGAAATAAAGCCTCTGCAAAATAAACTCAGCTCTAGAAGTTGGTGTAACTGTACACAATTTGCTTACATTTCCATGCAGTGGAATACATAGCTTAGAGACAGCATTTCTATTGAATATATATTTATTATATATTATGCATGCAGCAGCGTTGAAAGAATAATATTCGTGCCTTTGCTCTCTGTTTCCCTTCTGATCTGAGGCATTGGTGATATACCAAATCCATCTGTCGCTTGATAGAAGGAAATGTAAATTACAGCCCCTTTTGCGTATCATATCTAATTGGGCAGGGTCTTCAAACAGCTTTGCCTTCGAGATGTATCTTTATCAGATCGCTAACATGGTCCTCTGATATCAAATCCTGTGCTATTCAGAGGAGAGGATACCAGCTTGAAGCCGCTAGTATGGGTTTTTGCATACTGGTAGCATTAGCATCCGAGCACTGAAAGATGCTACTCTGCAGCCATGCACACAGCCCACTAGCACCCTCTCATCCTCTTTACCGAACTTCATCCGGACGTGATACCGCCGCTCTACACAGCACTCTGTACTTGTGATTCCGCGGGCTGTGAAATGTAATATCCTGCTTCATAGTGGCTGACACGGACACTGTCCATGGTCTAGCAAGCTTTACTTGCAACCATGTCATGTAATTTTACCTCGTAATGGCAGCTCATCAGGCGTAATATATACATTAACATAAGGCACCAGAGTGGCTTCTACAGGCGGTGGGACCGTGTAGGTGAGGTATTGTGAGATTGTGTTTGAAACTCAAACTATGGCTTGAAAGACTGCCGGACCTACAGCGCTGATCTAGCTCATTTGATCAAATTCAGTGTTTCACCTGTGTGTGTGTGTGTGTGTGTGTGTGTGTGTGTGTGTGCGCACGTGCGTGCGTGGTAGGGGTGGATGGGGCATAATATCACATCCCAACATAGGCATGAAGTATGGTGAATGACACGATCAGATGTCACGGTATAGTGTTGTGTGCAGTTTGATCATTTGACAAATCCTAATCTGCCATCTGTCATTTCCTCCGAACATTCCTCGTGGAGCTACGACAACGAACACAAAATAGGGGCATGAGCAAATGTAATTTGGCATCTATGACTATACCAGGTCCAGTTAAGATAAAGGTCAGATTGTTTCTATAAGGTCACAGGTATGTTTTGGTATATGGCTTTTATACTGCCACAAGGGTTTATTACTCAGATAGACGCAGGTACAATGGCAAGGAACCTGTTATGGTCTTTACACTCAGAGCCACCACCACTCAAATTAACTGCCCCGTTCACCATTAACTTGTGCATACAACATTTTCCTTGTGTTTTTGTAGCAGGGCTAATCAGCCATTTCAAAAGTGCAGTGTTTGGATGGCTACTATACCACTGTAGTGACAGTCCTATTAGGAAAACACACAGTGTGCTGTTAGTACGATGCAAATTGGCTGCAAGTAGCCTGGCGGCTCTCCAAGCATGATTCAAGGTGAAGGCCCAAACTAAGGGATTTAGCGCACAGTCCAGCAGCCAGATCAATACTGGCATATGTGAGACGTAAGGCATGTAGGCTGTAGTTTAATGTGCTACTGTGTAACGAAAAGGAATGAAGATAAAGCTTGTTGTTCAGGTCGTGGTGACTGCGAATGCCCTCCGTGAGGTGAGCGGGTGTGCGCTGAATCCTAACCGACGTCTGCTCTCACAGAACAAAGGAAAGTGATCGCAATCACACTTGTTCACATCCTTCACCACAGCACACCCGTCCTCACCAGATCTTATCGGTTTTACTATGACGACGAGTGAAAAGGACAGCGGAATTAGCAATGACAGCAGAAATTTGATGCACAGTTTTTATTAGGGTTTTTTCAATGTCAGGCAGAAACGTTCCCGGACGAAGCAGATTTGAAAAACTGATTTGATGATTTTGTGCAGTTTGTGTAAAGGGGTGGGAATTAATACATAGTTGAAGAAACTTTGAATTAAACATTGATATATTTCCTGAGCCTACGGCATTGTCTGGGTTGTTGTTGTGAAAGGCTAGTTGGCAAAAAGAGGGGGAGAGAAGGAGGATGGAAGGATGCTATCTTAGGTCAGTGTTTGCGTCATGGATAGAATTATAGTTCATATCGCGGGCGCAGGGCTTTCATGTTGTCTTTTGTATTCAATTCTTGTTCAATTTCTTTTATCTTTTAATGCACCCATTCGTCTCACTGTCTAATGCTGGGTAGAAAAAATAAAGCAACATCCCATTTTCTGTGCCAGGGTGAATAAATCACAACCTCTCTTCTTTGGAATCTTTTAAAATGTCTTAATTTATCACAACCCCCTGAATATTTTAATGTCAAAAAAATCTATCGGCCAACACAAGAGGAACTGTACGTGTGATATTTTTTCCTGAATAAAATATGGATCATAATAGCTGAAACACGAGGTCAGATATAAATGGTGGTTGTTGATTAGGGTGTCAGACCACATCACAGGTGGTGCCTGCCACACCACTGCATTGCAGCCAGAACTTTACAAAGCAATACACTTAAATTAACGTCCAGTGCAGTCAGACATTTATTCTATGAACCAACTTAGCAATAGGAAATTAGATGCAATGTGTTATGTATCTGCCCATTACATAGTTCATTAGCCTCACTTCATCACCGTCACTATTTTAACTATTCCAAACTTACCTTCCATTCGCTGTATTCACATATATTGCATGTTTCCTCCCCGATAAAGATGTTTGATTAAAAGCAACAGCTTCTTTACATTCACCTCCTCCGAATTCTCAAACCACTTAATATTTAAAATATCCAAATCAGGGGTGAGTAATTGTTAGGAGATTATTGAGACAATGTTTGCTTTTTAATGCCAATACTGTAGATTTAATACTGTTAGAAATCTGCCGTTCGTGCAGTGGTGAAATAATCACTGCATATCTGGTCGTCAGAGAGTAATTCAATAATTTATTGCTGCATTCAATAGTCTACTGTTCATGACGTTACAGACTTGATACTCGGTCTTCCAAACTCGATCTCAATGTAAAGATGTTTGCTAGCGGTCGTATATATTGAAGGACGTGTCTACCTAGAACAGATCACATCCCCACCCGAACTTCCGTGCCAAATGGTCAATGTAAACATTCCACATTCCTGAGATCCACAGACTGTGATCTACAGAGAGAGAGAACGTAAACACAGACGTTTCTGTTGTATTCATTATCTAGGCAAATTAGCTTTCAATGGAACATTTATAATGCACTTATTACATTATTACACAGATACCAGAATGCCAGTACTTGGCTCAAGTTTCTCCATGTATCAAACGGTGCCCTTCCACTACAGTCATTATCCCCCTGTGATCCTAAGAAATTACAAGAGTGCTGGTCAAATAGTTTTCTTTCCATGTGTAAAATGAGATTACATTTGAGCACCACTATTAATCTCCTGTGATAGCTATGTGTATACATTCTATAGATTAAGCAGCTTTATCATTTCTCTTTATATTGTTTTATGATTAACTTTCATCAGCATTAGATTAATGGTGGGAACTGAAGCAGAAAGTTGAGGCATCAGCAGTTTTCTAACAAGATTTTTTTTGTTTTAATAATGGAGTTAGCACCAGGGATTACTTCATGAGAAGGTCTAGGGGCATAAAAGACTCAGTGTTCAGATGTTATGCCATGATCGTCGTGGTGCAGCATCACACATCTCCAGATCCACTATTGGATTTACCCAGACCAGGACAACTGAACATGATTAGTGTCAGTAAAGTTTAGAGTTGCTGGTCATTGTCTGTGGACAAGACTGCTGGGGACCCAGGATTGAATCAAACTTGGTAACAGGCAGACGGCAGCTGAGTGTGTTACCTCATCCGAGCAGCCTGTTTTCCTGAATTTCATAACAAATGCTAGCTACATGATAATAAAATTTAATAACGGTTTTGCTACATGTATTGCCTAGGTCTGAGGACACAACACAGCAGACAAGATTAGCAAACTGCCCCCCATATCTTAATGATAAGTGGTCAGTAAAAACAGAGCTAACAGTCTGTTTACGGAATGACATCCAGAGATGAAGTCGATATCACTAGCATATTCTGAAATTGATCATAGTGGTTTGAGAGATGTGCCAATGCCAGTTTGCTGTGTGTGTGGCTACACTTCCAGTCATGGAAGTGTGATGTACGATTTGATTAATGTTACTGCATCTCAGATGAGGCCTGGGGATTTGTGGAGTGTGTGTGAGTGTGCTGCTGTTCTTAGTCATATGTGTGTGTGTCCGTGTGTGTCAGGGAAGTGTTGCCGTGCTGGGTATAAACCTTTTACTACTGTGTAACCATGACTCCACAGGCATGTATTTTAACAGTCTGTGATTGGGGAAGAGTGGGAGTGAATCAATAGGAGCTCTCATTAATGAATGTTAATCTCCTCCATACACCCCATCCCTGTAGTTTAGGTGACGGCTGTTAAAAGGAAGGCATGTTGGTTCCTGATTCTTAAGGTCATTCTTCTCACACGGGAAGCTTGTTGGCAACTGACTCATGTTGGACTTGAACCGAGGCGCGACATGAAAAACAACTATTTCAATGTTATTCTGTGTCTCCACATTGGCCATGAAAGGGGCAGTGCGGTTGTCACTGGGTGTTGGGCTTTTTTATCCCAAACAGTAAAGCGCTGAGTACCTCTTCTGCATTGCCTTTTATCATCTGTAGTATTCTAAACATCCGTCCTGTTCTGTCTGTCTGTGTTCAGCGTATCTAATAAAAAGCCTGCCTTTCCAATATAAACAGTAGTAATTGGGGCGAGGGAAGTGGATCTCTGCCAGGTCCCAGTCAGGCAGATGCAGCCAAGTGGATGAGGTACCAGGGGCGCCGGACACCAGGATTCTTCACTTGGCCCAGGGTCTGTGGAAGCCATCTCCTGGTGCACGGAGGGGGTAAAAGGTTAACTCTGGGTAGTTTGGAACACAGCCACCAATCTCTCCAGCAGGAAGACTCCGCCATTAGTTACACAGACAGACAGGGAGAAAGAGAGGTATTTGGGAGTTGGTGAGATGAAGAGAGGTGGCGGAATAAAGAGACAGGGAAAGAATGGGGAGATGGAGTGGTAATTGGCTCGGCTGCCTTGCCAGGAATGTATTTCTTTTTGCACCGTGATTAGCAATTTTATGTCTCTGTGTATGTGTAGCTTTTTGGCTTTTGATAGGATAGTTCATTATCATTAGCGTGTTGCCCAAGCTCACAAGGAGAGGAGGTGATTGGGTCATAATTGCGAGAGCTCATACAACTCGAATTATAGATGTCGCCTCCTTATCTGTGAGAAGGATGATGGGGAATGGCACAGTGAGCTAAATGTGTTTATGAGCCAGATGCCACAACCATCCTGTCAAAGTTATTCAAGTGGAGAAAAATGTAGATATTCAGTTTTTTCCATAATATTCAATCACCACAATATTTCAATCAAATCATATAACCCAAAAAACGTACGTTTGTTTTCTCCTTTTTTGTGGAAATTACTAAGAGCTCAAGTGACTCCTTCCATTGTCCTGTCAAAAATAATTCACACAAGTGGAGTCAAAACATTGAAGGAATGTATTCAAACCTTCTCTTCATATGCAATTTGTACCGTATTTGTCTTTCCGCTTGGTGAGGCCAAAATCTATTTTCCGGAGCCTTGATGGAGTGAGTCCATTGAGTGAGGTCATCCAATAATGAGCCTGTCTGTCAGGCCCAAATGCTAAAGTGCTGAGGGCAGTAATATTGGTTGACATTTTCCTTGACGTGTCAATATGTTCCAGATCCTGTCCCCACAGTGCTTATTCCCCATCATAAAACATCTCAATACTTCATTCCTCTGTGACTGTCAGCTAAAACACAGAGATAGACAGGGATTGCTTTTTCCTTTTCATTGCATTGTAACCTAAGCTTTAAACGATCTCTCTGGTCCCCCTGACACATAAACAGTTCATTCATGCTTTGTTGGTGTTTTGCGAGCCGATCAATGTCGCTATGCAAATACTGAACGGGACGGATTGTCGTGAGCTATTCGTTTCACTGTGTCAGTTCAGCAGCGCCTGCAGCTCCTGTCCTTCTCTGTGATGGAGGGGGATCAGCCTCAGCTGCTCTAGCACTAACACCTGCATGTTGGGAATGAGTTTGTTTTGCCACCAGCCATGCTGGCCTCTATGGCCTCCTAACATCTAACCTAACGCCTTTCCCTGTGCTAGTTTACCGGATCCTTTCAGTTAGGAGTTTTGGTTTTACAACACATTATGGGGGCGTGTGCTGTCACATGTCACCGCATGCCCGCTTGAACCTATTATGCAGTCATGTCTTTCATGGCCAATGAAGAGCTCAAGCTCGACAGTAAGACCAGCCTTTCCGGTGATATAATCACGACTCGGCGCTTTGGCCCTTGTGTCATTAAACCTCTAAACTGAAGGGCTCACACTTTTTTAAAGGAAAAAGCTCATTTGAATTCATTTGCTCACGCCACAGCAGGGCACCGGAGGCATTGGCCTAGAATGCCAAAACATCCGTAGGCAACAAGAACGCGCTTTGTAAACGTGCATATTATTTATGACCTGCTTCAGCATCAATATAAAGTCCTTTCAGGGTAAATTTATCTGCTTGCCCCCCTCCAGACACTCAAGTGGCAACATGCAGTTCTGGCCAACATCTCTGCTTCTTGGCCGGACACCTAAGGCTAAACTTCAACAAGACAGAGCTGCTCTTTCTCCGGGTAAGGCCTATTTATTACTAGACCTGGAAGTGTCCCCTTCCCAAAGTTCAAAGAACTTCACTGTGACTCAGACAAAGATGATGTGTTGACATTTTCCTACAGGGTTATGCTCTACATCCTTGCTTCGCACAGAAAGCGGCACTAGGTTCTAATTCAGGTGCTTTTATCTTACATCTGGACAACTTCTACTCACTGTTGAAAAGACCTGCTGCTTATAGCACCCAACCCATGCAGCTAGTCTCATGTTCAACCTTTCCAGGTTAGACCACGTCAACCTGCTGATGATTTTCAAGGTCAGATACTTCTCCAATCACGCCACTGGATTCCAGTTGTAAGTTAAATCCACAGCAAAGCCTTGATTCTTGCAAATTCAGCAGCAATATTTGGAATGAACTAAAATATCATAGCATATGACAAAGTACAATAGTTTGAGAGGTTGCCCATCTAGAAACCTGAGACAATTGCTCGGAATAAGGCCAGCTAAATGTTATTTTTTTAAATGTACAGTTAAGAAACATTAGAATCTGGGTGCCAAGGTAACTGTCTTTTTTAGAGCTCGACCGTGGCTATTCAGATGTTCCTACAAGAGCTCCTTGAGCAGGGCCCTTCATTTTGTAGCCCTAGTGGTGCGGTTTCTGAGAGGTGCGCACTTCCTCAAGACGTTTTTTAAGCCGAGCACATACACCTTGTACCACTTGAGTGGGCTATATTATGTCCATAACCCCTGTTCCCTGAAGAAGGGAATGAGATACCACATTGTAGGCCCTGCACGATCCAGATGCGATGAAGACTTAAATCAAAGCGCAGTGACAGAGCTGTGATTTTTTTCGGGGCTTCCAGGTGGGCTTGAGCCCTCGATGGCCTTGAAAGGCTTGATTGTATAGTTAGTTCAGGTGGGCACGCGGTGAGAGCCAGTACCCACATCAAGTGTCACAGCTCATTCCATGCTGTATGGAACCCGGCTGTCCTCTTTACAGGGACATGGGCTTGGTCATTAAGATCCTGCAGTTAGTCGTTAGCCTTTCAGATGAAATGGATAGTCCCGCGCAGTTGTCTCTCGATCACATGCAGTGCCAGTCAAATGTTTGGAGACACTTACCCATTCACTTGACTGGTACTGTATGTTAGCCTTTTATTATTACTGAGGAACTCTACTGAAATTACAATTCTTGTTTCAAATATGATAATCCTTATATCTTATATCTGCTGTCTCTAAAATGCTGTGTGTAATTGTTGAAGAAGTATTGATATAGTGTATCTGACAGCTGATACCTTGGCTGATATATTACAGATGTGCAACGCTCCCTCCAGCTTCAAGGGGCATTGTGATGTATTGTTCTCTCATAAAAACATGGCAAAAGGCAGCAGCCCACAGACGTAATGTGCAGGGCATTGGTTTAAAATATAGCTACAGAGAATCTTTGCATTATTTATGCCAAACAAGGCTTGGAGGGAGTACCTGGGATAACAGTTAATTTGGATAATGCTTGGCGCTACACCTCTGTTAGATATTCCAGTCAGATACCCTCCACTCAGATCAGTTAATCTAGCTCAACAATCGAAAATGAGAGCAGTGCGATACCACCGCTGCTGTGAAGCAATCCAGAAATGGAGCAGAAATTATTTCCTCTGATTGATAGCGTCTGTTCTTTAGTTTCATCTGCAAATAGCATCATTTGTAGGAAGTAGCGCCGTTAAAGCCCCAAGTGAAAGCTGGAGTAGATCAACCTGATGCCTGTCTCTGTCTCTGAGGCTGAAATGCTATTTAGGCCCAGGTTTGCGCCATATATGTCCAGCGTGGCACCCCTAACTAAAACAAATGGTGTTTTATTTTTGGGACAGCGTGTGCTTGCTCAGCTATAGACTAGCTCAGCACCATATAAACAAGGTACTTTGAAACCAAGCAGCAGAAATAACACACAAAGAAAAATGTTCTGCATACACAGTACAATCCTAATCTCTTCTAATTCACAAACTGTGGTTTCCCAAGCCATTTAGACTCTGTGTTTAATAGAAGAAGTAAGGTGAGAGGCTGTGTGCGCTGTGTGCGCTGTGCTCTTGATTTGAGTGTAATGCTTCGGGGTTGAGATTGCCAAGCAGAGATATCTTTGTATAAAGAAGATGCATTGTTAGTCTTAAATGCTGTGAACTTCTGTCAACAAAGCTGAGTACTTGTCCATAGTGTTATCCTGGTGTTAATGACCGATGCTGTCAGCCACCACTAGCTTCTTCCTCCAACGGAATTTCTTTGGCTTTTGTTCCAGATTTGCAAGCGTGGGCACATTGTCTTGCTTCACAAGACACAAATGAGTCAACCCACATTTTCTGAGCTCAAGTCAAATAATTCAACTCATTACACATCCTGGCCTTATCGGTTGTTGATGTGATCTCAAGCATCAGAACTTTTTTGGCTGGTAATTCCCCTGGGCTCTTCCCTCTTTTTTATCACGTCAATCTCTCTGCATGGGTTTAGCTTACTGTCATTAACAATCGTTATCCACAGTAGATATCACTGTCCTTAATAACAGACAGAAGTAGTGAAGGGAAAACGCACACATTCTCTCAGCAGATCTTATCAAGGACATCCACATACTGTGGATAAACAGTGGAAAAAATAAGCCAGATAAGAGATCTTTCCATAAGTTAATTAGCTTTTTATCACACAATGCAATTACAAAATTGTCAAGCCTCGGGTTTAAGAGGCTAAAAGCACTTTAAAGGAACTAACAATAACAAAGTGGTCAACTCAGTGGTGTGAGGGGAGAGAATTGTCTTCTTTTGCCTAGGCAACCATGATTGTAATTCAGGGGTGGAGTAAATCAAAGAGGGAGCACAGTGGGTTGTTTAGCTTCCATTGAGCGACAGTGGCCAATGCAAAGTGTACCATTCTGGGTACAGAGTCTGTTCAGACAGTGCACCCACTGAGATGCTGATAAGAGAGATTAATGGTGTTGTCTGACTGCATGGCATACGATCAGTAGTTGAGCAACCCAAATGTGACTGCTATCTAAACCATCTGTATCCCATGGAAGCACTGGGATGGATGATGCAAAAGGACAAGGTGTCGCATGGATAACAAATGTAGCTTCTTGAGCTGTACCGTACACCATCTAGAACACTGCAGGCAAGTACAAGTTCATACAAAACAATACCTCCTCCCATAGAATAGAAAGTAGATGATACCAGCTGTACAAATAAAACAAAAGCTTAAGCATAAAAAGAGAGAGAGCATTTGAGTCAGTCACACTGAATATGAAAATTCTTCTGTAAGTGTGCTCTGAATTTGCATGGAAATTGCATTTCTTGCACATGTTCTATGGCTATGAGAGCAGAGGTCTATTATCACCTAGGTAATCTTTGCTCTCTGAGGTATTGAAACACTGCCTGGGTAGCTGCTTGGAATTGTTTCTTCTCTGATCACGTCGTAGATGTTTTTGGTCCATTCAAAACTAGTGAGAAAGCGACCAGGGAATGGCTAGCAGCTACTGACGAAAAGGATCTTCAATTGTACTTCGTGTTTCCTTTGAATTTCAAATCTGTTTGCATGAAGTTAGTAGTTATAGGAATTTAATTTTGTTATTTCCTTGTCAGGCCAGAAAAGCCTTTCTAAATGTTGTTTCAAGTTTATCATCACAGAACAAGGCTAATTGCTAAATGCTAAAAAAACAATTCTGAAATTCCGAAATCCAGTCCAATGCATTTGCAAGTCACTTTAAGAATACTCTGTTGTCTCACTTAAGTAAGACTAACCTGTTTTAAGCACTGTATGGAGTGAGACATTTGCCGTATATTCAAGCCCTATCTGGGCTGTGGTTAATATTGTTTCCAGTTATGGGACACAGAGCAGCAAATACATAAACATTTTCATTCTGTTATTTTGTAAAAAAAACATCTGTCTGGGTTTTCTGAAAGAGATTTTTGTTCTCAACATGACTGCTTGAAGCATTCAGCTTCCCCTTACAGTTTCTAACAAAGCTTTTCTGCCAGTGAGAGTTGAAGTCCATAGTAGATTTATTGTGGTCAAGCAACTGGATACTTCAGATGAGTTTTTGAAATAATACTGTGTGTTCGAAGTGTAGTTCAGGCTGTAAAAGCTTGAGCTGTGTTCTGTTGACAGATGATAAGAGGATACTGTTCAAAATCCACCATTACAATGTTACAAGTAAGCTACTTTTAAAGTTTAACACCTTAATTGTTGCCTGAAGTATTATGGGGCAGTTTGAGGACATTTCCTGAAAAGCTTAGGAGGATTCAATGAATATTTTTAGGACTTTGTTTATTTATATATTTTACTTTTGTATTCTAAATTGTATAAAATGTATTTACCTGACAAATATCTGAACAAATTTAGAATTTTTTTGGCTTAGTTTTGGCTCAATGGCTGGTTTAAGATTTAATGAATTTGAACATGCTCTTTTGGACAGAATGTTCCATTATATAAAATCAACAAATATGACCCTATCCAAAAGGTACTGAGTTGGTGGAATCACTCTTAGGCCTTAGTCTTAAGGAATTAGCCTTTCTATGTGTACTAACCTTGTGAAATATATTGGCGTCACAGTGAGAAGATGCAGCCATGAGATTGCCCTCTCACCCTCATCTTGAATATGTGTTTTTCAGTGCCCTTTAGGTATGTTGTGGAAGAGTCGCTCGGGCCTGTGAGGAGGCTTCTTACTGAAAGTAAAATCGGAAAAATGGCTTCTTCTGTCCCCAATCTACCTAGGCTCCAGTGCTACGTTACCATCAGGGCCCTTTCCCTCTGTCTATTACTGAAAGCACAATCATGGGTCAGAGCCAGTTTTCTTGATGGAGTGCAGGTACCAGAACCTTTATTAACTGCTCCTGAAAGAAACACTGCAAGCTGCCTCACAGGCCCATTCTTGGGTTTTGGCATTATCTTTGATCTTCACCCCGTGGGCATTATAATTGAAGTGCCGGTTACAGTGATAACGGACTGTCCCACTGCCACAGGGAAGGAGAATGTGCTTTGTCTCTGATTGATCGACTAACTCACTGTATAGAGTGAGTGTAGACCACTCAATGTGGCGTCAGCACCCCTCAAACGCTCCTGATGGATCACTCTTCAATAGTAAGGGTCCAGTCCGTGGAGACATAACTTCACTGAAGGTACTACTGGTGAAATGAGACCTCATAAATATTGTATGATGTTACAGTGCAGTGTGCCGTATATCCTTCTTCATGGGCTTCATCATCCAATGGGAATGGGAGGTACTCTTCCATTCTGTATATCATTAACTTGTGTAGGGTGGACTTTAAACAACCTCATCGATATTCAATGACAAGCCGAACAACCTCTTATGTTGCAATTTAAATTTGGGAAGAGGTTTCATGGTCTGCCCGTGCGTTTCAATTAGCGGTGGGACATATGGGGTCTATATTTAACATAAATCCTCAATCCAAACTAAACCTCAGCCATATTTATTAATCATACCCCCTGGCCAGTCATTGAGAGTCCCTTCTGATTTCCCGTCATGCATTATTCATGTGCAGAGGATCCTGGTTGACTGTGAAGAAACAAGGTGTCATTTAAAGACTGGAGAGCAGAGGACCTGAGGAGGATGTTTAAATGAGAAGCGTCCCTTTTGTAATCTGTGTGGCATTTATCAGAGGGGATAGCTCTAATGGGGATGTCAGAAGAGGAGGAGGGAGGAGGGGAGCCATCTCACTGAGCTTTACGAGATGAGAGGCACCATGACTGAGATGTAGAGCTGTGTAAAGATGAGCCATATCTTTAAATGAGACTCATAGCCACATTAGAAGAGGAGAAGATTGCGCTCCTTCATCTACCTACCTCCTGTGTGATATTACACTAATGGTTGTAACCAGGCCATGTACATCACCTGGCAGTGGATGGGGTCTCCATCTATCTGACTGTCCATTCTGTTACTTTTGGCTTCCAATTGTAGGTTTGTTTCTTCGTTTTAAGGGTTATGACCAAATTGTCGAAGGGTCGCAGCTGATCCAAATGATTTTTAAGCTTTGTGTATTTATTCAGACTCTGTGAACATGGTTCTGATAGCTGGTCAACTGGTGTCTGCTCACTTCTTTTAGTGACCTCTGTCGGCTATGTTCCTAAAAAATACAACAGCGAGCAGCATAAACAGATGGCATCTTAATATTCCCTGATGCAGCCTTTACGATAAAGGATGACGGTAGCACCGAGTTCCTCAGAGCCGGTAGAAAGAAGGACGCACCAACAGATGCAGACCTGTGCTGCTGAGTCACACCACACATAAACGCACACACATCCACACAAACACTCCAGGCAAAAAGGTGACATTGTGGTATTAAAGAAACTGAGTGACTGAGCGTTCCTTGGCCTCTGCTGCTGAAGCTAAAATTCTACACACCGATGTCCTGCCCAATAGGTTTTCACAGTACTGTTCACTTCGTTGCACTTTCTGAGGTCAAGTCTAACCATATTGGTGATACACTTGGCTCGGTATCCAAGATGTCTCTTCAGCTCTGCCTCTTGGGTGACAAGTAGTATTCCCGAGGGAACATATTTCTGCTTCCATTTCATCAGAGTGTGTGTCGTGGAGACTGCGTGAGTAAGTGCCGTCACCCTCCATCGCTGTAGCAACACTGCAGTGTTATGCTGAATACTTTAATTATGTATAGCCCTACTCCAAACATGGACCTCAAAGGATTGTGGCACGGCTCTGAACTGAAACTCAAACGAGCATCTTATTATTACTGCAGTACCTGAAAGAAACCCTAGCTAACGGCTATGAAGAGTCACTTAATGTGCTGGGAATCAATTACCGACGCTCTGGAAAACGAACCAGGCTGGCTGCTGTCGCTGGTTTGTTGTTGTTGTCTGCTTATTGGTGGACCACATTAAAAAGAAAGCGTGTTGCCAAAAGGAGTGTTCTGGGGAGAATGCTGCCGTGTGGAGGCAGTCATGGGTACCTCTGTGAGACAGACAGATGGGAGGTGGTATTGGTGAAGAGGGGGAGGTGACAAGGCTTTCCACGCTGCTCAGCTCGTCTCAACTGGGAGGACGGATGGGCCAGGGCTGACCGAACAAAATTGAATCGAAATCCCTCAGAACCTAGATACCATATGAGGGGCCACAGAGGTGGGTCGGCGCTTGTGGAGCTTTACAATACACACTCAAAACCAGAATGAACTTTGATTCCAATAATATTCCTGTAAATATTTTATTTCCTGTATCCTTAATATGTAATTTTGTTAGCCTAAAAAACCCTTGGGCAGCAAAATAAATTTTGCATGTTCAAGAGGATGCAGATTTCTAGAGATGAGCCATTCTTTCTGAATAACAGATGAGCTGAATCTCCGCCTGCTACAGAAACCCCTTTGCCCAAGGTCATCTAGCCTTTCAGATGGTGGTGGGATCAGCCCAACTGCTTGGCTTTATGGCCTTTCAGAGGTGGTGAGGACACCCCGATGCAGTGCATGCTGTTTCTGCTCCTGGATATTTTCACAGGGTGCCACAAAAAGGCCAAAAAGATCATTACAGACTTATCAACCAGAGCCATGGGCTGTTTGTGCTGCTACCATCTAGCTGACAGAGACATTCAGGAGCATTGAAAGACTGTAGAAAAGCTTCTAACCCCCAGGCCATCAGACTGTTAAACCAACTGTCTGTCTTTGCTGCACTCTGATATGCACCTTAGAGCCAGTTTGCTCACTCAAACATACATGTACACTTCAGCTCATTTATACAAAAACGTATCATTGACATGTTCAATCATGCATTATCGCCATGAACACACATGGTCCCTCTTCACTCACACAATCTATAAACACACACAAATTCACATTCATCAATAATTCACTCAGCAATGGTGGTAAACCATAGAAACCGTAACATGCATCCAAGACTCTAGGAACACACATGCCCTGCCCCGTTTGTCAGCCCGTCACTCTGTCTATCAGAGCATCCCATTCATCTGTTCTCCCGCAGAAAGAGCCGGCAGCGGGCACTATGGCAACAACCCTGTTCTGCCTTCAAAAGAAACAAGGGCATTAACAACACCAGGTCTGTTCAACTTAGCTGTGCGTTGCTCCTCGGTCCTTGAATTCACTACAAGCTAAGACTTTTTCGACTTTCCCATATGAGATGTGTGAGAATATTTGGAGATTCTTCTTTACGAATAGCCTTCTATGTATATACATGGGAAGTTTACACACCTGTAATGAAAATAAAGGCAGAAATTAAGACGGATAATGTCAAGATGGCACCACCAGGACATTATCCGTCTTAATTTCAGCCTTTATTTTCATTACAGGTGTGTAGACTTCTATGTATATACATGGGAAGTCTACACACCTGTAATGAAAATAAAGGCTGAAATTAAGACGGATAATGTCAAGATGGCACCACCAGGACATTACCAACCTTGAATAACAGGGCAAGTGGGCTTGTGAGCTAATCAAGAAAGCTACAAAGAGGCTAAAGGAGCTGCAGTCATTTCTTTCAGGGAATGGGCACTCCCTGTATTTTACAACAATTGATTCAATTCTCGAAATGTTTGAGCAGTAGGGAAGTGTGGTAAGACAGAAATAATACCTCACAAAAATAACATCCAACCCTATATATATTTTTGAGAAACATTTACATATCCCACAACCATAGGGGAAATGTGCTGTGTTCTAATGAGACTTAATATTTTGTTCATAATTCCAAAAGATATGTTTGGGGCAAAGAAAACACAATTCATCATCAAATGTACACAGTTCTGTACCTACAGGCATAGTGGCAGGAGGATCATGTTATAAGGCTGCTTATCTTCAGCGGTGACAGGAAAGATTAATTAATTAGTGTCTCAAAATATCAAGATACTTTGGTGTTAACCATGCTGACCTCTGCCAGAAAGCAGAATTTAAAGAAGAATATCACCTTTTAACATGTCAACAATCCAAAGTACACAGCCAGATCAGCAAAGGAATGGCTTGAACAAGAAAGATCAATGACCTGAAATTGCCAAGTCAGAGCACAGACATCAATCCTACGAAAGATCTGTGTCCTAACCTGAGGGGTGCTGTGAAGAGGAGAGCGCCTCACAATATGTCTGTTCTTGACGTCTTCTGCAAACAAGAGTGGGATAAAATTGCTTAATCCAAGTGTTGTACTACTAGAGACCTATCCAAACAGATTTCAAAGCAAAAAGTTGTTCTACCAAGTAGAAATTGTGTGGTGTACACAACTAAGGAATTGACAGTTTATATTTTTTATTACTTTTCTGAGTTGTTCACTTAAATATTAGAAAAGTAAGAGGAGTGGCTGCCTTATTCAAAGATACATTCCAGTGCAAAGAAAATACACTAGGTAATTTTACTTCTTTTGAATGCTTCTGTTTTACGTTGAAGGGGACCCCCAAAATTCTGTTTATAACCATTTACAGACCTCTGCGATACTCTGATACAAATCTTAATTTTAATGCCAAAATATTGAATGTCATGGATCGTGTTGCATCGTTAAAGGTAAAGCAAACTATGAGCAAACAGAAAAAAACATGGAGAACAACCATGATGGTAAGCACCATGAAAAGAGAATGTAGGAAAGTAGAACGTAAGTGGAGGAAAACTAAACTTCAAATTCACTATATGAACATCTATAAACAAAGCCTTGGTAGCTTCAACAATGAGTTACGCAGAGCCAGACAGCAAAATGTATCGGGAATGATTTACAAGAATATTTGTCATGGTCGACACGCTTACAAACCCAATAAAGCAGATAGCATCAGAACTCATGTCCACTGTGAAATATAATGAATTTGTGTGTTTCTTTAGTGAAATATTTTTAAGTATTAGACCTACATCAGAACTACACAGTCTAACAAGGACACTGTACCACCACTACGACCACCATGACATAACTTGGTTGATATGTCGCAATTTAATACAATTGATAAAAAATTCCTAGAAG
>JACXGJ010008033.1:0-28466 GCA_016801105.1 Esox niger | reverse complement strand
CTTAACCTCCCTAACCTCCCTAACCTCCTTAACCTCCTTAACCTCCCTAACCTCCCTAAGCTCCTTAACCTCCCTAACCTCCTTAACCTCCCTAACCTGCTTAACCTCCTTAACTATTCAATAAGCAATTTTTTGTATTTTTCCAAGAACTTCTCTTGGTGTTAGGCCTTGTGGATCTTTTGTTTTTCTGGTTGCCTTTTTTACATTTAAGATTAAATTACAGCCTTTTTTCTTCACATTTTCTATTGATACTGCGATAATATCGTTACCATGAATTATTTTGTCCATGATAAATGTGTAGTGAAAATCTGATATCACGACAGCCCCAGTCCCACCTATGTCTAGTTTATTCTTCACCTACAACTAGTATATCCCCATTATGTCCCTATTTAAGTTCTTTCTGTTTCTTGTCAATCATAGTTAATGTTACTGTCTGATGTTACGTTCATGGTCCTTAGAGCAAAGCATAGCCAGTCAGTCTTTTTATTAAACTACATTAGTTCATATGCCTCTGTACCTGTGTCCAACCTGTGACACCTGAAAGTTTTTAAAGAACCCCTTTTAAATGGTTCCTCAAAGAAATATTTGAAGATCTGAAGGGGTTCCCCGACAGTTTCAAATGAAAGCATACTCCAAGAACATTTTCTTTTTAGAGTGTCTATTCAAGTGTATTTATAGGAACCAAATTGGCAGAACCACTCGCAGTCTGGACCCCTACTGCTGACTTCCCTCATAGCCTAATGACATCACTGCTGTTGGCCCGCTGGAGGCACCTTGTGGGCGAGAGGCCCTACGGCACCCTGGGATCGGTTATTCCATCCTACACGCCGCTTCTGTGACATCTCTATAATAAATGGCTTCTCAGTGATGGCTGGAAATTAATTAATCCACCAGAGTCTATACAGGCATGCAGTGGGTAATCTTAACTTGTCCACAATGTGGGAGGGAGTGGAAAGGAGCAGCTGGCCATCCGCCTGTCTCATTTTCTGCACAGCGCAGTTTGAGAGAAGTGAATGATTATTTATTTGCAGCAGCCATATTGTGATGGATAGCGCGCTAATGGTAGACTGTTGTTTTGTGCCGACAGAAATAATGGCAAATTGTCACTCAGGCTGTCTGTGCTGATATAACCGCTATGTCAATTTCTTGCAAGCCTCATCAAGATTGTTGAAGCTAGACAATGGTTCTTCTGCCTCAGGGAGCAATGGTGATATGGATGAGGATGGGTAGTTTTTAGACATAGTATTCTCTTGCCCTTCGCTTGTAAATCATTTTCTATTGAATTGTTAGGCCTTCGGTTTGTAAAAATGCTCACAATATCTACTCAGAAGGGACTTCCTTGGCCGTGTGTTTCTAAGTAGTCTACATGAATAGTTCATAGCCGGATAGGAAAACCTGAGTGTGGAACGAAAATAAAGTGAAGGCATGTACACATTAACATGTGTTCAGACAGGAAATGCCACATCTTGGTTTAGCCATGTATTAGAGGAAGCATGCTCAACAATATACATACAATGTCTTGGCATTGGGGTTGGTCACTGCCATTGTATGACCATGCATACAATACTACGTACAACAACATTAACACTGTGTTATTACAATAGCAATATCTATGACAATGAGGAAGGTATGCAGTACCAATCCCACTGAAGGGAACAGAACCAAACAGGAGGCCGTGGTGGTGGGTGGGTTTAGCCACCACATACTAAGATGACCAGCAGAGCAGTAGATTTGAGTACCCATACAGATTTTTATAGACTACCATATTAGATTAGGACATTTTTGAGACTGTGGTAGGAGTGATGCTGACATTAGCTGATGCATCGCTAAGCCAGTGCCCACTTGGGTTCTCTGGCTGAACTAGGTGCAATCATTTATCAGGATATAAATTGCCATTATATAGTATGTACAAAAATGGGCACCCATGGTGAAGTTGAGCAAAAAAATGCTAAAAACTGTTAACCTGTTTATCATTTTACCCTTAAAAGATATATGAGATAATCTCAGTTAAGTTAAAAGAATTCAATGAAAAAATGAAACAAATTCTTTATCAAAAAATGTCTTTCAAAAACATTGTCAACATTTTTCTTATGAACCAAATCTAATAAATGTCTTCCCACTGATATTGAATATATGTATAATTTCAGAAGTTCACTGTAATTTTAAGCTTTTCATACCACGCAAGCTTGCACTCCCATGTTCTCACAAACAATATTTAAAATACTGTCAAATAATAATGTTTTTTTTTCCTTGAAAAAGTTCCCTCAGTTAAAGGTTACATATCTCTGTTTGAGTTTGATTGATCTGATAACCTGAAACATATGCATGCAGAGAATATTTAGTTATTTATTTATTTTATTGACAAAACAAACCTTGTGAGGTTTAATTTTGGGTATTACATGACTGTGACTGTGATATACATCCCCACATTTTTGGTTGGCCTAAATACAAACAAGTTTTGCTTAGTTTCAAATGCATATATATCTTTTACCCACATTTTCCACTGGTAATAATGTTTTTTGCAGGAAACATTTTGCCGCAATGATGCAAATATTAATATAGACCAGTGCGCCACTAGGAGGCCCCAATAAAATGTGTATATTATACCTGATCATGTCGTTCTCAAAATAAACACCTTCAATATGCTCATCACAAGTCATCAGTAATGCTAAACTGGAATGGAGGAAATGTTCAAAATAGTATCATCAAGGCATGTCATTTAATTTGTTGCAACAATAGGAGGCAAAAATAAATACTTCAGTGTGCCATTGCTGGAGAACAACTCTCCCACTCATTCATTCACACATCTTGGAGCAAAGTGAAATCTTTTTTGTTCATGATATTCACCAGACATGCAGTTTTAGATTGCTAGGTAGCTATCTGTCAGGAGGTGAATAAAAAGATAGATGTGATTTCATGTAGGACATTGGTAGAATGCAAAAACAGACAGCTAAAAACAGATAATTAAAACCCTGCAAGTGTTATAATACATGGCTTCTGCCATTGTTTGTCAGTGGTTCAGGGAATCAAACATGATTTTGTGTGGGTGTAAGCCTGTGTGCATGTGCATGTGTAGCGATAGGCCTATTTTGAGATGCACTGAACCAGAGAAACACACCCGTGTACAGGTGGTGCACCTCAGGAGACTACCCCATCACACAAACAGCCTTTGAAGTTGTTTTTGGAGTTCACTCTGTAGAGTCAGGCTGATTACCAGTGGAAATGTACAGTATGTATGCAGTGCATGCATGAATTCTCATACACAAACGTTGCTTCACAAACACAAGAGTGTGTGATTTCGCATAAAGTTTCTTTATTTTCTGTCACCCCTGTGACACTATTGCTAAGGTTTGTACAAGATATCACACATTCATTTAAGAATCTAAAATTTCAAATCACTTCAGAATCAGACATTTTAGAGGGGGAGAAACAGGTCTATGGGATAAGTTTTTAACTAAGCATGGCCCAACACAAGGAGGAGAGTTAAGTGGCACCTTCACAAGGATGCTAGATGACAGATATGAATAGGAGGTGTCGATCCGGAGTTCTCTGGAGCGAGACAGACTTGTCAACTTTTCAATTTCAGCACAGGGTTAATGAGTGGCTGTGAATCGATAACTCAATTGAAGGTGGTCAAGTAAAACAAGGTGTACTCCAGTTGCTATGGAGGTGAGGTGATTGAATGTGACATGTTTTATTACCAGCCAGTGCATTCTGCTCCAGAGGTCAGGACAAATGACTGATCTGGCTCTCTTTCCTTGGCCCCCCATGAGACAGGCACTAGCAACTTCTGATGAGCTGACCTGACCTGCATCTCTAATCAGGGCTCAACCTGCTGCTCTCTGGCCCTTATGTTCACAGTCTGTAAAGAAAGAATGCTCAGTCGAGCAACTAAAACCTCAGACTAACCCATGACTGAGAAGATTGTACTGGAGAAATCAATATTTTTTATCTGTACATTTTTGGCAGGTTTTCCAGAGTTTAAAGGTAACAGTGATGAATGTTGCAGGGTGCACTGGTGACAAAGCTAGTGGTGTCGTGGTAAACTATGAGGAAAGCGTTTTAAAATAGGACCAGACGTCCTCAACGCAGGGGATAAAGGCAAATTCTATGCCAATTTATATAGAAGCCAGTTAACGTTGGAAGGTCTGCTCATTAAAGTGTTTAATCAAATGTTTGACAGCAGGTAATGTTGCAGACAGGCAATTACATTTTTTTATGTATTCTTTTTCAACCAGGTGAGTTGACTGAGAACAAGTCCTCATTTACAGCAATGACCTGTGTAGGTCACATTACATTAATGAAAAAAAACATTTGTTGAAGAAATTGTCTCCCAGTAATTGTTTAAAATAACATTCATAATAATAACTTTATTTGTATAGTGCTTCGCTGCTACAATTACACAAAGTGCTTTCACACAATAAAAATAGAAATACATTATAATAATAGTACAAATATGTATAAACATTGATTGAAATGGGAATACATAGCATATTGACGGACACTTATTATGGTTGGCCAGTAGGGGGCAGAAAGACATGGTTTCCTGTAAATCCTCACTGGCCAGTGGCTGTTTCAACAGCTAATTGGCCATTTGTGAATGATATTGATACAGTTAAACTGGCCAAAACTGGCAAAACACTTTTGTATTTTAAGTCTCATGGGATACACATTCAGCTGTAGGTCATAACAGAATGGCATAATCATAAAACAAAACATGGCAACAAAGAAAGAAAATGAACTGACCCTGGTTCAAAAGTCTGCATACCCTTAGTTCTTAATATTGTGTATTTAGCATCAATGACAGCATGCAGTGTTTTGTAAAAGTTGTCTATGAGGCCACAAATTCATGCAGGCTTTATAGCTGCCCATTCATCTTGGCAAAATGCCTCGAGGTCATACAAAGTCTTTGGTCATCATGCATGAACTGCACATTTGAGATCTCCCCAGAGTGGGTCGATGGTATTAAGGTCAGGACGCTGTGAAGGCCACTCCAGAACCTCCACCTTTTTTTGCTGTTATCACTGGAGTCCATGTGCTTAGGGTTATTGTCGTGCTGGAAAGTCCAAGAGCGTCCCATGTGCAGCTTTCTTGCAGAAGAATGCAAACTGTGTGCCAGAATTTTCTGATAAAATGCTGCATTCATCTTGCCATCAATTTTCACAAGATTCCCTCTGCCTTTAGAGCTCACACACCCCCAAAATATCAGTGAGCCACCACCATGCTTCACAGTGGGGATGGTATTCTGTTCACTATAGGCCTTGTTAATCCTTCTCGAAACATTGCATATAGTAACCAGGCTTTTTTGTGGCATTGGCACAGTAAAAGCTTCTTTCTGGCAATTCATCGTATTGTGCTCCTTGAAGCAATCACATTGTCTTTTTCTAGAATTTGTGAGATTACCTGTGGGTTTTTTTTTATATCCTGAACAATTCTACATGGAGTTTTGTCAGAAATCTTTCTTGGTCTACCTGACCTTGGCTTGGTATCAAGATATCCCAGAATATTCCACTTCTTAAGTGATTGAACAGTACTGACTGGCATTTGCAATACTTTTTTTTAATATCCTTCCATCTTTATAAAGTTCCATTAACTGGTTACGCAGTTATTTTGACAGTTCTGCTCCTTATGGCTCAGTAACTAGTCTGTTCAGTGTATCCATGTGAGAGCTAACAAACACATTGCTATTTAATATACAGACACTAATTGCAATTCAAAAAGCCACAGGTGTTGGGCTATAATTGCCATTTTCACCTGTGTGTGTCAACTTGTGTGCATCTAACAAGGCCAAACATTCAAGGGTATGTAAACTTTTGATCAGGACCATTTGGGTGATTTCTGTTATCATTATGATTTAAAAAGGAGCCAAACAACTATGTGATAATAAATGGCTTCATATGATCACTATCCTTAAATAAAAGAATAGTGCATGTCATTTTTTTCAAAACCCATGCCAAAATTTCAATTTCTGCCAGGGTATGCAAACTTATGACCACAACTGTATAATTATCTACTCTAAAATGATGTTAACCTGTTGAATGTGTTGGTGTGGAAGACAAAACACAATACAGAAAAATATATTTTCTGAAAAAAAACAGCAGGCAGCGTCTGCCATATTCATGCCCCCTATATATATATATATTCCTTTTAGATGTCATTCATTGCCCTAATGTTCCCCCCTCCCTTTTTAGCTCAGAAGGTAAATCCTTTGCTTTCTCTGCCAGATTAAGTTATTTCAAATCCAGCAGGAGCCAGTATAAATTTAGTTATTTAGGAAATAATCCTTTCCATTAATAGGTGGGCAAGGTAATTTCTTGTGTTTGGTGGAAATGCAGTCCTTTTTCTTCAATTAAAGTAATCTCTAAAGTGATGTTAATCTGTTGAATGTGTTGGCACAAAACAGTATTAGCACTGTTGATTGACAGGGGACACGAAATACAATGGGCAGTGGCTGCAAGTTGTCTGTGCCCCCCTATGTAATCCATAAAGGCATCATAATATTGCCCAAAATGCACCACTCTCAGAGTAGCTCAGTGTGTAGAGCCATGTGCTTTGGCTACCAGATGTTGATGGTTCGATTCCCTCAGGAGCCACTATAAGTTTAGGTATTTATGGAAAAATCCCTTGCCATTAAAGTCATTCCCTGTGTTTGACAGAAATACAGTAAATGTTTTTTTATTAAAATAATCTCTAGTGTACAACCTGTTGAATGTGTTGATTAGGAAGAGGCACAAAACTGTAAGAAAAATCTCTGAAAAAAACTGTTGATTGACAGGGAATATGAAATACGGCAATCATACATACTGGGTATTGAATTTACATGACTTTTAAAATCCCTGAATTGTGGTTAACGGTAAGGTTATAAGACATACCACAAAACAGTATAAGACATTTTATGAAAAAAACTGTTGATTGTCAGGGGACGAGAAATATGTAGGGCAGTGGCTGGCCTATTCAGGGCCCCCTATGTACTCCATAATGACACCATATTTTACCCTAAAGCATCCCAGTCCCTGGGTTGCTCAGTGTGTGAAGCTGTAATCTTTTACTGCGTGATGTGGGTGGTTTGAATCCTGCAATCGCCCACATATGTATTAATCTTTTTGGAAAAATCGCTTTCCATTTATAGATGGGTCTGGTTTGCAATTGCCAATCAACTTCATCTCAAAGGGGTTCAGTTGAGTTGCGGTCAGGGCTCTGTGCTGGCCCCTTGAGTTCCTTCTCAGCCACCTTGTCGAACCATGCCTTTATGGTCCCGTTTTTGTGCATAGGAGCAGTCATTCTGTAGCAGGAAAGGGCTTTCCCTAAACGGTTTGCCACAAAATTCACCCAAAGAAAAAAAAAAAAAAATTGTCAAACATGTATTTGTATCTTGTAGCATAAAGATGGCCTTTCATTGGAAATAGGGTGCCCAGCTAAGTTCCTGAATGACAACCCAAGACCATAATCCTTCCTCCACCAAACTACAGTAGGCAATACGTATTCTCCTGTCACCCGTTACACCCAGATTTGTCCATCTGGCTGCCAGATAATGAAGTGTAGTTCAACATTCCAGAGGACATGTTTCCAATATTCAGAATCAGAGTACACTGGTGTTATGCTTTACACCAATCCAGCCGTTGCTTAGCATTTCACATGTTGATGTGAGGGTTGCGTATAGCTAAACAGCCATGGAAACTCATTTTGTGATGCTCGTGACGCATAGTTCTTGAGCTGATGTTGCTTCCAGAGGCAGTTTGGAACTCCATGCTGAGTGATGTTAAGAATCTGGGTGCTAAACTGGGGCCTGTAGTCCAGACCTGTCACCCACTGAAAACATTTGGCTTATTATAAAACAAAAAATTCAACAAAGGAGACCCTGAACTGTCAAGCAGCTGAAATCAAGCAAGAATGGGAATACATTTCACTTTCAAAACTACACCAACTGGTCTCCTTAGTACCCAAACGCATTGTTAAGTTAAAAGTGATGCAACACAGTGGTAAACATGCAGGTCAAAACTTTTTTAAACGTGTTGTTGGCATCAAATTCAAAATGTTATATTATTTTCAATTTAATGTAGGGATAAATTATTTTCACATCTTTGCATTCTGTTTTTATTGGAGCGGGGTTGTACATAGCCCATTATCAGCAACCAACATGTTGTTTGTTCCAATTAAAGTTTATTCTTGTTCTGAGATATGAAGTCTATTCCATGCGAGAAATTTCCTACAAAGCTTGGTACTACAAAGCCATATCTCAGACTGGTCAATAAAAATAAATTAATGTGGAAAAAAAACAGAGACACTGGAAAGAGGTAGATAGGGAAGTAGTGGACAGACAAAGCTACATTTGAGGTGTCAGGATCACAAAGAACATCTGTGAGACGCAGAGCCAACAAAAAGATGCTGGAGGAGTGCTTGACACCATCTTTTAAGAATGGTGGAGGCAATGTGATGGTCTTGGGCATGGTTTCCCAATCCTGGTCCTCGGGACCCAAAAGGGTGCATGTTTTTGTTTTTCCCTAGCACTCAAACACCTGTTTTAAATGTTGCCCTACTGCTTATACACTTGAGTGACGAAATAATCCTATAATCCTGTCATTAATTTGAATCAGATGTTTGAGTGCTGGAGTGCTGGGGCAAAAACATAAATATGCAACCCTATGGGTCCCAATGACCAGGATTGTGGAACACTGGTGTAAGGGGATGTTTTTGTGGTAGTAAAGTGGGAAATTTGTAGAGGATAAAAGGGATCTTGAAGAATGAAGGCTATCACTCCATTTTGCAATGCCCTGCCATTCACTGTGAATGGCTCTTGATTGTGGCCAATTTCCTTCTACAACAGGACAATGACGTAAAGCACAGCTCCAAACTATGGAAGACCTATTTAGGGAATATCAGTTTCCGTCCATTTGATGTCCATGAATAAAATGTATGCAACCAGAAGTCAGGGAAAGCCATCTTTATTCAGCATGAGACAACGATGTTAACCTTCCATTACCAGCCATTATAGTCAAATACACTCCAAAAGGAAAGGTTTATAATATAAAAAGGCCCTTGTATGGTATGTTCCAACCTATGGTCCTATCCATCCTGTGACAGTCACATGTGCAACTCCTAGCAGGACGTGTGGACAGGATGTGTGGGTCCCATAAGTAACAGGCAACACGTTCTATCTATGGTGCATTGTTCAGAGTTAGTCAGCATATCGGTAATGTGTGTTAAGTTTCTCAAGCCTATTTCCTCTCAGGATGGGTTCTTACTATACAGTCAGCTTGTATTCGGTCTATAATGGAGTGGCCAGCACACTTACCTGATATCAACCCTACTGAGCTGTTGTGGGAGCAGCTTGACTGTATAGTAAGAACCCATCAATCCAGTCCAACATGTGGGAGGTATTTCAGGATGGAGTGAAATCTCTTCAGATTTCCTCAACAAATCAACTACTAGAATGCCAAAGGTCTGCAAAGCTGTAATTACTGCAAATAGAGGATCCCTTGACGAAAGCAAAGTTGGAAGGACGTAATTATTACTTCATAATATAAAACCCTTATTTCTAACCTAGTCAATGGCTATGTTTATTAATTTTGCCATATTTCCGATTCAAACTAATTGAATTTATGCTTTCATGGAAAAAAAGAACATTTCTAAGTGGCCCCAAAATATGAAAAGTAGTGTGTATATAAAATTAGGTTACCATATTCATTTTTTTGGCACCAACTTGTAATGTTCCTAATCACTTCTTTAATGTGACTGAATTCCCAAACTGCTGCTGGCAGCCCCATGCAGGATCGCCTAGTTTATAATACACATATTGACTGCTTCAACTAGTGTTCTGTAGTGCTAGGAAGATATTTCAAGCAGGCAGAAATCAACCAACAAGAACACATCTAGGTATTTTGCACTTTTAATAAATGACACTGTATATTGACACATTATTCCATATAAAAAAGTCAAAAATACAGTGAAATAACTTAAGCACTCTATAAATACAAAGCAATGGACAAAAAGCAGTAGGCTCCAATAGGGTTGCTTCATCATGTAGTTGCATATAATTGTTTCAATATAAAAAGTCAATGCTACACCAACGTGTAAACAAAACAAGAAATCAGAGCCTTTAATGTCATATACCAGTATTTACATATCAGCCTCCCATTATCCACATAGGTAGTGACAGGTCTGATGCGTCAGCTCATTGTTAAAAACAAGAATGGATACCACAGTAGGTGTGTGTCTGTGTGAGTGTGTGTTCAATCAAAAGTTCAGGCACGGCAGGTGAAGTGTACTCCTCCAATGAGGAGTTAAGGCTGTGAGGTCCGGTTCAGTCCACTTCTGTCAGGCCACAGGGCCTCCGGAACTCTTGACCACGCTCATGGATCCATTTGTTGGACACTGGCAACAGAGAAATAGGCAAAGTCATTGAAAATAAAACACTGCTGTAAATTGCTTTGTTTGATTGAAGTCTTGTGACACCCACAACAAATACTGACTAGGAACAACACATTAAACCAAAACAACACATTAAACGACTGACACCAATACATGGTTTAAGATTAGAGATGCTGCTTGGGTGTCCGACTCACCCCATTTACTTCCTACTAAGACGGGACATGCAGCGTGTCTGGTCCTGTAGTCTCCCTCTCCGCTCCTGAAGAGATTGTACCAGAACACTGCAGTTCCCTGTGGACACGTGTTGAGGAGACATCACTTGGTCAGTACATACAAAGGTCCCAGTGGCTCAACATAACTGCCACACAGACAAATGGAGCAGAGTGGGTCCTCTAAGCATTACATTGTATGACGAATAAACACTAGTTTTCTGAACAAGGGTTGTTCCTTGTCAGGTCACATAGTACAGAAAAAGCCCTGTCCTCCTAGAGGTGCGCTAGTGAGAAAGCAGGTAAATGTGTCTCTCACCTTTCTGGGATAGATAGCAGCTCCGAAGTCTGGGAATACGGTGGCTCCTCCTGCTTCCACATCACTCATCTGCCAGAGAAGACAGCCTTGTCAACTGGCAAGACCAACACACATAGGTACTCCACCTAATGTAATTTACAAAATGTCTATAAAGTGTGAGTGCTTTTTGTGAATGTTTTGCATAAATTCTAATCTCCAGGCTGTAAAAATATATGTGTAAAAATGTAAAGATTACTGAAGATCTGAAAACAGGAACTGAATGTGTGGGAGTTGAAATCTTGGAAATATTATATCATTGCTTAACATAACAACAACAGAAGAATAAGTGCCATTCATTCAACTAGACCGTACGGAGCATAGAAAGTATTCATCCAGGAAAGGGAGGCTTTAGATTTTGTATGGTATAGGACAATAATATATCATGTATAAAAGAACATTAAAAAAATTCTATAAAGAGAGGTTGAAACAAGTAGTCATCCGAAAGTGGAGTTCTGCCAAGCAAGGTCACCTTTCTATATCTGCACACACCCATCCTACATGCAGTATTAGCAGTGACCAAGAAATGAGATAGTATGTTATGGCTAAAGGGCTTCAACACAATATGCACTGAAATTGACTGACAGTGTCCTCAAGGGGAATTTCCAGTGATTTACATACTTTGTTTTCCCACCACCATGATACGTTACCATGGCTAGAGGTTCTCTGAACCTATGGTAACTGCATGTCCAATGTTTGCGAAATGGGGGATGGTCAATCAATTGAAGTCCATAATTGAAACAGAAGTTGTGGATATGCCAAAAAAACTATTATGCAAAACAGAAAGCAAAAAGCAAAAGACTCTAAACCTAAATCAGTAGTTGGTACTGGAATTTCACAGCAACAACTGGGTACCCATACTTACATAATTTAAAAAAGTAGCCACACGATTTCCAGTGCCTAATGTTTTGAAAGCATCAGGCTCATCTTTCTATGAAGATAGAATTTGAAAATAAAACACATGTTAAATATACACAGGGGCATGTACTTACATAGTTCAGGTAGGTAGCAAGTCTATTTCCATCGGCCATGATGTCCTGAGGACGCTGCAACAAATGTATATATCTTTTAACCCAAACTGAAATGAATAGCTCAAGGTTCCCGCCACTAAAGGGCACTAAAGAATCATCTGTGATCAAACTGACTATAATATGTAGATTTAATATGGTTAAGGAAAACCAGTAAGTCATTAAAAAAGATGTAGTGGTTAGTATATGAAATATACTTTTGAATAATTTGAGTATATATTAGATGAACAATTAGATAATAGGACATAAGTTCATGTAGTCAGTTAATGCACAGTCCACCATGGGTGAGACCAAATCATTAGAGCCACCGTCCACCAACAGGCTGAGGCCCTGGGCATCTTATGTTCATACACAGACATCTTCAAGACTGAAGAAACATTATAATTCAGTTTTCATCGCACTGTGATCCTTATTGCAAGAACCTCCAAGCAGCATCTGACAATGATTTGGATGAGTTTACTCCCATAACTCAATCTGTGTGGAAAGTGTTCTTTGTAAAAGGTATGTTAATTTTAAAATGACATCTATAGACGCAGACAAAAATATTTGCATTACTGCATGATTCACTATTTGTGGATTATATTTCACTGGGGAAAAAATCGAATTACATTTTAAATCACTGTCAATGTATGTTGTCCACTGCAATGAAAGACAGCATTAAATAGTGTCTACAAGCATGAAAAATACATCTCCCAAGATCCCTTTAGAATAAAGGATTGCATGTCTGTTGCACTCCCAATGCAACAAAGTGAGTCCTGTTTTCTGGTTACCCTTACCCTGGAGAAGTCAAAATGTGGCTCATATTGTCCTCCGACCCCATAGTTGGCAATCTGTTCAGTGAGAAAGGGTATTAGCAAAGTTAATTGAAAACCTGTGTAGGTTACAAGTCATAATAAACAGACTTTGTCTAAATTACCCATCAATACATTTAAAAAATTGGAGTGTTGCGGTACTGCTGTGTCATGATGATCTAGGGTTAGATTCCTTGCTGTATATCGACAACACTTGAACAATGCCCAGTTTGGGACCAATTGAGTCAGTAATGCCTAGGGTAGGTGATGAATAAGGTTGCCTTGCACTATTGTGCTTTAGCGACTCCTAGTGGTGGGTTAGGCCCTTCCAACTCAATCATAGTTGTTGGCTGGTAAATGTGTTGTTATCCAAACACATAGGTGCTGGCAAGTAATTCCTGGTCAAATAAGCACTGTGATGAGAAAGAGAATGGCTTGGCGAGACATGCTGCGGAAGCCACCTCTCAATCTGCTGTGTTGTGCCTGATGGGATCTGCTGCAAGAAAGGCCCTAAGAGCAAATTGAATTTCACAAAACTGGGATGAAAAACTATTTCTCAGGAAGACTTGGTATAGTTTGAGTATCTATGAATACAATGTATGTCGATACTATGCCGTATGTGATCTGTACCTGGAGTAACTCTGCAGTTTGCGTTGTCAGACCTGTAATGTCCTCTATCCTCTGGTTGACACGCTCAATGACAGGGTCGTCCTCTCCTTCCAGCCACGCACTGAAGGACAATTGAGAATGACATAGAATTGAGAAATTCCAATTGAGAATGACAGAGATCTTGAAGAAATGGCATCTGAGAGCAGCGCCACCGAAGCATTCATCATTTCAAAGTTCCGTAAAGGTTGCGAGGCAAACTAAAGGCCAGTGATTTACTACCGATTACAGTTATGGAATGTTCCACACCTGTATAATTCATTGGCTCAGATAGAATCATGTGATCCTTCCTTAAACCATATCTCACCCAGTTGACTACCTTAAAACTGAGAATCTTTAACACTGGCCATGCTCAAAGGACTCAATTTGGCCACTAAAGGCCTCAATCAATCTCTGAAAGGAAAACAAATCTACCGACTTACCACAACATTAATTCACTCACAGATAAAGTCCTGCTTAACCAAAACGACTCACCTTTTGGATACCCGGTAGTGTGCTGTGGTCAGAACGCCTGTTTTGGGGTCTCGAACAGTAGCTCTTGCGAGCTATACAAAGACCAAATCAGTATCGGAATATTTAAATATTTACAATGAGATATATAGTATAGTGAGATATACAGAGACTGGGATTTGTGAGATAAGAGTAGTGCTTGTCAGCATGTATCCTGAGTCTCTTACCTTGGGCTTGGCCAGCTCCTTGATCCTCTCAATCTCCTCGTCCGACAGGGCGTTGAGGTAGCGGACAATGTGTGGACTGTCCCATTCATCCTCCTCCATGACGGGCTGGAGCAGCAGACGAGGGTTCCTGTGTCCATCCTGGTAGCGGCAGAACAGCCGGCTACGCCTCGCATCGGTCTGAGGTGGGAGTTGAGATGGTTTTAAGGTGTGGGAGGTAGACACGAACTAACATCTCCTTAAATCCCCTTCTGACATGTCATCCATTTCATCCCTCTGAAGATCAATTACGGGTATCTTTGTAGGTCGATAATGTAGGGGCATAGCCACCCAGATTATCAATCTAATGCATGGCAATTAGGCATACTACTATTTGACTATCTTAAGAGGGTGTTTCAGAAACTCTTTCACCATTTGGATTCCCTCTCCTCTGCACAGGGCCTCATAGTTCTCTCGCTCAGGCAGGTAGTCTCTGGGTCTCTGGTAAGTTCCCAGCTGGATGGGCTCCTCGGTGGCGGGCTCTTGGACCTCTTGATTGAGCTCATTCAGCTGCTTGGACAGCAGCTTCTCAAAATAACGCAGGTTCCCTCCTGCCCTCTGGTGGCTAGGGTCTGTAAGGACAGCAAAGGTCATGCAGTAACTAATACTAATAATAACCTCTACAATAAACAACTAATGACAACCCTATAAAACATTATTTCCCTTAGTAAAGTGTTAACACCCATTATAATTTTCTTCCATAACATCACAAGACACTAGACAAAACTAACTAAAAATATATCTTGGCTAATGATATTTAAAATCAGATTCTTTACTAAGATTTGACATTGCTGGTCAGTTTTCAGTTGTTTTCCTTGACTATGGTCCATTTCACATTACTTATAAAAAAGTAACCACAACTGTATAATTGCAGCCGTCAAAAGACAACATCCCAGATGAGGTTCAAAATAGTAAACCATGACCGCTTTCTGGGTTCCACCCTGAACTCTCAGATGTTTTGGAGTTGGTGAGAGAGTAATTCAATGAAAATGTACAAGAATATGTCATTTTATGATGACCAGTGTGTGGGAGAGTGGGAGCCTGAAAGGCAAAGTGACTTGAGGGAAAGTGAGATAAGAAAGATAAGAAAGCGTGAATAAGAAAGATAAAACCCCTGACACTATCAATACAACCAAGCTCCGGGACAGGAACATATCAATTTAACTAAGCATCTGGACATAAACCAGAATCTCATGTATATGCTTGTGTCCTACCAATGGCCACTAGGCGGCGTGTCAGCTCGATGGCACGGGGGAGGTCTCCCATCTGGTAAACAGAGTAGCTGAGATAGTCCAGGACCTCAGCCTTGGACACCACGTGCTCCTCCCCTGCGTCCATCTGCTTCAGGGCCTGCTGCATCCACAGTACTGAGTGATAGTAGTCAGCCTCTACGTAGGCCGTCTTCCCCATGTCGTAACAGTCGTCCACTGTAAGGAAAGCATTGCTGTGCATTCCTGCAGGTGTAGAATACAGTAGTCAGGACCAAAGAAATCCAGCAGCTTTACCAAAATATCCAGATTGTCCAGGTATCTGGGTCGGATGACACATTCAATTAGTCGAATCCTCCTAAAAGTAAGGCTGGAAAACATTTTGAATGTGGGAAAAGCTACCACAGACTCTCAACCCAGGGTATAGTGCAGTTAAGCAATACGGGATGAGTGGCTGAAATATAGTATGTGTATATGTATCTGGCCAACAGCACCATTCTGCTTTGTCTCCCAGAGCACTTCATAACATCATCCATGAAGGAGAGACTTTATGAGTTGTTTATCAACTGTTTATGGGGACTGCATGAATCCACACGTGTTATGATAATTTTGTGTATGTTGCTACAGCAGCAGTAAGATTGCTATATCTGAAGAGTGCTTTTTTTGACAGAGTTCCCAGACACAGCATGGTGTAACCCTAAGATGGAGTTAATAATAATATATATATATATGGTGAATGTGTGGCCATAGCATGTGCTCCAGCTATCAAAACATTTCTGTTTGACTTGCATTTTTGAAGAAGTGAGATGTTAGACATCTGTCTGGAAGAAACCACATTCTCTAAAGTAGTACATAGCTAGCTGGAAGTGTTCTGAAAAGGCAGGCTGAGATCTGCTTGCAGTGTGACAACACATCTGGAGGCTTTGCAATCTTTCTTGGCAGTTCTCATGTGATGTTTAACACTGCAGGATATCAGACGAGGACAGCACCACGTCTCCTTTACCTGGCAGTCGGCCCCTGGCAAAGGTCTCTGAGTCCAGTTTGTATGTGTCCTGGAGGCGCATCAGTGCTTTGGCAGCCCCCTTCTCATCTTCCTCATCAGGGAAGTACTGCCTGTGTGCTGTCATGTTGGAGATGAACCCTGCAGATGAACACAGCAACCGTATCACACAGAGAAGCAGGTACACACATACTTAGATCATCAAAGGCCTCGTCCAAAATAGTGCCCTATTTTCACCAGGGCCCATAGGGATCGAGACAGAATTAGTGCACTATATACAGGTGTGCTCATAAGGGTGCATACCCAGGTGGAAATTGTGAAATTTTGTTGTGACTGATCATGCAAAAAAAAAAAAAAAATATTATTATCATAATGATAACAGAAATCACCCAAATGGCCCTGATCAAAAGTTTACACACCCTTGAATGTTTGGCCTTGTTTGAGGCACACAAGTTGACACACACACAGGTGAAAATTGCAATGAAAGGTGAATTTCCCACACTTGTGGCTTTTTAAATTACAATTAGTGTCTGTGTATAAATAGTCCATTTGTTTGTCAGGTCTCACATGGACGCACTGAGCAGGCTATATACTGAGCAATGAGGAGCAGAAAAGAGCTGTTAAAAAGACCTACGTAACAAGATAATGGAACTTCCTAAAGATGGAAAAATATCAACAGAAATCCAAAGCCTTGCAAATGCAAGTCAGTACTGTTCAATCACTTATTAAGAAGTAGAAAATTCAGAGATCTGGTCAGGTAGACCAAGAAAGATTTCAACCAAAACTGCCAGAAGTTTTGTTTGAGATACAAAGAACACAGGTAACTTTAGAAGAAATACAGGCTACTCTGAAAAAAGACAGTGTGGTAGTTTTCTAGGAGCACAATATGATGATACTAGCTTGAACAAAAAGTTAGCTGCATAGTCAAGTTTCCAGAAAGAAGCCTTTACTGCACCAATGCCACAAAAAAGCCTGGTTACAATATGCCAGACAACACCTGGACACGCCTCACTGCTTCTCGCACACTAATTTGGGGTGCCAAGACCAAAATAGAGCTTTATGGTCACAACCATAAATGCAATGTTTGGAGAAGAGTCAACAAGGTTCATGCAAGACGACCAAAGACTTTGCATGACCTGAACGCATTTTGCCAAGATGAATGGGCAGCTATACCACCCGGAAGAATTTGGGGTGTCAAAGACAACTATTACAAAAGACTGCACGCTGTCATTGATGCTAAAGGGGGCAATACACAGTATTAAGAAATAAGGGTATGCAGACTTTTAACAGAAATCACTTTTTTTTCTGTTTTGTTTTATGACTGTGACATTCTGTTATGACCTACAGTTGAATGTGAATCCCATAAGAAATAAAAGACATGTCTTGCCTTCTCACTCATCTTTTCTTTACAAAAGCCTGGCGTTACATTTATTACCAATTCTCCAAGGGTATGCAAACTTTTGTGCACAACTGTAGGCAATAGGATGCTACTGGGTACATTTGCAGAGTCAAAGGTATCAAGGTGTGTTGCGTGGTCACGTACTGTAGATAGTAGAGTTACTATAGACAGTAAACTGTGGGGGAAGTCACACTTTCAAGGGCTAGGCGTTCTCCAGGGAACCAACAAGCAGATCTACATTATTCTTCATGTCTTTTGGTTGCCCATGGTGATGGCCCAATAACAGACACACACAGTGTCATTATCCATCCCTTATATCAACAAATAGGCTGGAATGTACTCATAAATTCCACCGACCCTACTTCCAGACATCTTATAACACAATAGTTGATATGAACTCAGCGGCATGGCTTTTGCATACAAAGACAAGCACACGCACACAAACAAGACGTGGCCAGTGTAAACTAATAGGCTAATGTTTGATCTGCATCTTTCTATCCACGCATTAGATGAGGTGCTGGAGCATGATGGATCCAAACTGGCAACACACCCTGTTCTCCGCAAGCCTGCACCGCCCCCACCCGAACAATGGACCTAGGTAGAGGCTGTAGTCCCTCCCTCCCAGCGACCCGCCTTACCGTCAGAGGGGTCCTGTAGCACCAGGCTTTCCAGCTCGGACCATTCCGTGTTGAGTCTCTTCATCAGTTTGTAGGCATTGACTGGGTGGGCGAGATAGCCCTCTGGATCTGAGGTAGAGGCACGCGTCAGACCCTCCAGCCTGTTGGCCCAGCTAGAATACCAGGAGGGAAACAGTCAAGTGAAAACATTGGTCCTCAATCCCAGGCCTGCTGGTTTTAATTCTAGCCCTCTAATCCCAAACAATTTTGCCACAGTCAGATTTTAGACCAATTTTGATAAAGCATATTCAAACCGGCCTATCCTAGTTCAGTCAGTTAGGCTCTTTCTGGCAAGTGAACATCTTTCAGAAGGATTCAAGGTTAGCTTGCCATGTTCCTGGCCTCTGTGTTTCAACATCTGCATTGCTTACCCTTTGAGGATTGTGGCAGAGAAACTGTACAAATAAGTATTTTATAAAATAAATGTGAAAATATGTAATTGCTTAACACAGATGTTAACAGATTATAGTTTTTACCTTTTTACAGCCTCTAGTTTGGATTCCTCTGCTTTGATGTATTCTTTCAAAGATTGAATCAACTCCTTCTCTGTGTATATCAGGTCTGTCATTTGACCTAATAGAAGGTTAAAGGAAACAAGCAAGTATGTGATTATAGAACTAATGCAGGCTCATTTAACATCCATAAGCTTTTCTGATGATCTTCATTTTATCAGAGAAAGAGAGTGCAGAAAATTCTGTGGTTCAATGGTTCGCAAAATATGTCAGCTATTTTCAGAAAAGATTTCTCACGCAGAAAGACTGGGTGTCTCCACCCTGAAGTCTTTCCTGCTGAGATTGTATAGTATTACGTGTTCAACCACGCAGCATAGCAAAATACCGAAATGCTAGTGACAAAAATGAGCCCCGAATACATACAACGCCTACATTATCAGTTACAGATATGTGTTGCATACAGATTGTGTTATAAGACATCTTTTAATTAGGTAATATCTGTTAAAGATGCAGCTTAACTACATAATATCTGTTAAAGATGCAGCATTTAATCCGTGATGGCATAGGGTTTTAAATTTAATCCGTGGTTTATTCCAGTTGTGTAAAGCATAACTGCTAAACGCAGCTTCTCCATATTTACCATTCAGAGATTTATAAACTAGAAGCACCACTTTAAATTCTGTAACTGACCGGAAGCCAATGTAAAGATTTAAGACCTGGAGTGATGTGCTCTATCCTCTTGGTCCTGGTTAACATTCTAGCAGCAGCATTCTGAATGAGCTGCAGTTGTTTTTCAGTCGTTTTGGGGTGTCCAGTTAAGAGGCCATTACAGTAGTCAACCCTAGCATGGATGAGCTTCTCTTGGTCTTTTTGGGACACAAGGCTTTTGATTCTGGATATATTTTTCAGTTGGTAGAATGCTGTTTTGGTGACCGATTAGATATGACTGTTAAATGTGAGGTCTGAGTCTTTCAGAACACCAAGATTACGGACTTGATCCTTGGTTTTAAGGGCCTGAAAATCCAGCTCTTTACCAATATTTGTTCTTTTATTTTAGTTGCCAAACATAATAATCTCAGTTGGTTTAATTGTAGACAATTTTAGTTCATCCAGATATTGATGGGCTCTGTACAGTGACACAGAGAGTCTATTAAGCTGTTGTCATACGGTTTGAGTGCCATATATACAAATTAATTATAAAAAAATCATACAATGTGATTTTCTGGATTTTTGTTTTAGATGATGTCTCTCACAGTTGAAGTGTACCTATGGTAAAAATTACAGACTTCTACATGCTTTGTAAGTAGGAAAACCTGCAAAATCAGCAGTGTATCAAATACTTGTTCTCCCCACTGTATTTGAATATCATCGGCATGGCTGTGGTAGTTAATGTTGTTTTTCTGTAGAATTTGGCCCAGAGGTAGCATATAGAGAATGAACAGAAGCAGTCTGAGTACTGATCCCTGTGGAACTCCACGTCATAGCCACCCTATCAGATTCCTGATTACCAATGGTGACAAAGTAACTCCGGCCATCTAGAAAAGATCTGAACCAATCAAGGACTGTGCCGGAAAGTCCTACCCAATTTTCCAGCCTATCTATACGTTTTCTATGATCTATAGGATCAAACGCTGCACTGAGATCTAGTAGAACTAGAACCGTTATTGGCACAATATAAGCACAATTTCTGAAAACAGCGAATCCGCATAGACACTTCATTACGATATTGTTAGTGCATAATCTGTTGCAGACAGCACTTGATCAAGGCACATTTCTGGACACTGCATATCAATCCTGCTGCAGGTCACAGTTAGCAAGTCAAACAAACTACTGAAACTAGCGAGTCACTCAAAGAAGTAACAGTAACTCAAGCGAGTAAATGGAGGCAAAGCACTGCATCCTTAGTTTAGAGAATGTATACTGGGGTTGTAAAGCAGTCTCTTTTAAAAAGCATACTCCACAAACACACATTCATCAACACTTCTGAAAAAGGCTAGAAACTGGAATTCAAAAGGCTAGACATAAAAATTCAAAATAAGATGACTGACACAGGGATTATGGCAAGCACAAACATAGGATGACTGATGTCATTTCAGACATACCGTACAACACAAGAATAATGGTGTGGGCCTAGTACACATACATTTGTAATGCAAGCGTCTTTCAGAGGAGATACAAGCACAGGCTTACCTATGGAGGTGAAGATTTCAGCCTGTATGCAGCACCAGCAGCAGAACAGAGTCACGGCAAGAAGGAACTGATGTTTCCTCATTCTACTGGTAGATGAGACCTGCAATGACATGCATGGTTGGATGTCAATGACTCATTCATTTGAACATGAGATGCATCCTATCCCCACAGGTAGTGAAAATTAATACAGGAAGGTTAGTTAATCAGTCATGTATTTCTTCGCACAAGCTTATACAGGATTTGGTTTGATTCCATATTCAAATTGCTCTTCCTTGAAATAAAATGATATTGTAGTGTAGACTTGTAAACTACTTCCTGATTATTTAAAGCTAAAACAGATGTGCCAATTAATCTATCAAGACAATTAGATACGTATCATATACATACAAAATGATTTCTCAGTTTGCAATTAGTTCAGTATGTACTATGACTCAAATATCAACTACACTGAATGAGAGGACACGTCCATATCAATACCTCTCCAGTCAGTTGGATGCTTAGTCCTACACTGAATGAGAGGACACGACAATTGTCACAATTGCACTGCCAGTTAGTAGAAAACTGGTAGTACTATATTTTTTGACCAATGCATATAACATTTGGGGTTCCAAGATAAGTTATCAATTTGAAATTGGTTGTGTAGCCATGGTAACACTCCTGGCTCCATGCACGTACTGTATGCAGCTAACTTCTGGAGAATAGGAAGTTAGCTGCAGCACACAAGTCTGCTTCAGTGTTGCCAGATAGGTAGGTTTCCGACCCAAGTGCTCGAAAAACTGGTCTTGGGTGGGTTTGATATGGTTGTATAGCAGAAATAGAATTTGGGCAGGTGTTTAGTAGCCATGCACTGATTTATTGGCGAGCAATTGCTTTAAATTTGCCTGCTATTTCAGACCAATTGTGCGTTCATCTTTTTTGTGGCAAACCATAGCCACCATAGCCAGAAAATTATAAATCATGTCATTAAAACTACTTGTTAAACACACTAATTGAATTTTCTGGTATATACAGTAGATAATCGGTTACACTACTATTCTTATAGTTTTTTGAGCTCCTGGTGCTATTGTATTCATGTTACTTCCTGCCTAGCTGTCCCTGTCTGGGGTTACCTTCAGATAGGGCTGAGACATGGGGATCCTAAGTTTAATGCTGATATATTATTGTGCCAGGGGACAAGGGTCTGTCTGAAAAGCATGCTCAGGTATTCTTCAGTCTAAGTAATGTTATTTTTAAATTTCTTGTTGTCCTATTATATCTTCAGAAGACGTGGACCCTTGGACCACATCTCGGGACTACCTGGACCAAATGACCACAATTCTGGCAAGCCTGGTGTGCATCAAACTGACTCCCCTTCACCTACCTGCCATTGCTTCTACTCTGGTAATTAAGCATTACAAATATGAGGAAACCACCAAAAACTTGAAATGTAATGGACTAACACTGGGGATGCATACATTGTCATCGTTTTTTTTCTTCATACTGTCTGTGGGAATCAAAACCACTATCCCGGGGATGCCAGCACCAAGGTTTAACCAAATAAGCTACACAGAATAATTTGAATCCTGAGCCGGTGCATGTCAGTGAACCGTTACAGCCCTTAAAGGCTAATATACTTTCTGAAATAGAACATATTTTAAACAGGCAATGTCTTCATTATGATGAAGCTGGCTTTGAAGTGTATTTATAGTTTCCACCAGGGCCCTTCCTCTTCTGTAAGCCATTATCACCATGCCGGTAAGCCCAGTGCTGTCTGGTGGTTTGTTGTCTAAAAATGGCTGCAAAACCAAAAGCCTTCATTGGGGCTGGCCGGACAAGTGCCAGATGAGGACTGATGATTGAATAGGGTGATTCTAAAATATTTTCCATGATTCATCACATCCTCTTCCCAATTTTGAAAACACAAGATGATAGTTTCAGGAGAGCATTGGAGATGACTGACTCAGAATTACCTTCTGAGAGTTCTAGTTAACAACTATAATAATATGTCCTACTTTGCATTTTAGTCATTAGCAAAAGTTGCTGGAGCCCTGTTGTACTTGTTAGTGTTCTTACTATCATTCTTTTCCAGGTCCATTTTCAGAGGCCCACAGCTCGTGCCCCTTTGGTTCAAAACGCTTTCAGCTTTGCCTTATTGTAGGAGGCAACCAATAGATGGTACCAAAACACCTCATGGTGGCACTGTAGTACTTAGTCGAAAATATACATGTTTTAATTAATATCTCATTAACTGAATATTGTACAGTCACAAAACCATGTTCCAGATATGTCCCTTGTCATGCTTAACAAAAACGTTTCTGGGGTCAATCAAATCCGCTCCTTAAATTTTCCTCCATTTTAATATTTGTGAAAAATTATTTCATGGCATCTCCTCTGAGAACGCTGAACGGATTTGCATGCCATTTGAAGCATTATATTTAAAAGTTAATATCTCAAACAATGTCTAAAATCAGTGAGGGAATTTGAGGTGGGCAGGTCTAAGACTTCATATCGCCATAAATCCAAAATGGAATTTCTGAGAGCTCTGAAAATAATGTCCAGGAATGGACAGAAATAGTCATGTAAAGAAATACCTCTTGGGGTGCTAAACACCACCATTGTTTAGTGCAATTTTGCAATAAAATAAAAACACCCCACTTAAACTACATTTTATCCGAAACTGCTGAACATATGTGGATGAAAATTGGTGTGAAGGGCCATTGGACCTTTGTCTTTATTAAAAGTTATGAGGTGGCTAGCAAGCTCAAGACTAGGTGACTAGCACAGGGTGGCTAACGTTAGGTGTCTAACGCTAGGTGGGCAATGTGGCTTACGCATAGTGTGTAACGCTAGGTGCATAATGCTAGGTGGCTAAGATATTCATCGAAATTCTCCCATACATATTTGACACAACATTTGCTGGTTAAGTTAATCAGTACATAATGTATCTTTGCTACGTAATATAAACCATCTTCACTTTCTTGACCCCCTACCTGTACAACCCCCCCAAAAAACATTTTCAACATACAAAAACACATCATGGTGTCTTAGACATTTGATTTCCATAATTTCCTCTGTCTCCACAAGCTCCCAAACAGGTTCTCCTTTCCCCAATACGCTCCCCTCCCTCCACATTATCACACACATATTACACAGCTCCGGAAAAAAATCCACTGCACCTTTTTCAACAAAGTCAAAAAGGAAGATTTCGAAGGGTTAAAATTATGAGACCACAGCACATTGAACATTTCTGTTCCTCACTCAAACATTGCTTTTCAACTTTTTGGGAAAGCAAAGAACAAGGTGCAGTGCAGGTTTGTCCTAATGCCACTTGACTTTCATGGATTAGCCTAACCACTGATCTGTACTACCTCTCGGGGACCTTGTTGCACTACTCTCTTTGCGCTACTAGACTGTGACATTGCTTTGCAAAGTCTGATAAGGACGTTATCAGTTGTCACAAGTTCATGGCAACCTCAAGAACCTCAGTGCTGCTATTCCTGAATTTCAGTTGCACATGCTACCTTGCACCTTCAATTTTCATTCATTGCACACTAGAATTGCCATTTTTACTAGCATTTGTCTCCATTGCATATTTACACATCCCACCTATAACATACACTGTTCTTAATTGTTTCACTTGTAAATTTTCTGCAAACTTCTATTTATATTTCTGGTTATATACTTACTGCATTTCATTGTATTTTACTTGTTCAATGACAAAGTTTAATTGAATCTGTTAAGTACTGCATTCAGCTGACTGAGGAAAACCCATACATTTAGATCATTACAACAATTATTTCCACTAAGTCGCAGTGAGCCATGCAATGACTATGATTTACCAAAGCTTATTCCAAACGCAGAGAGAGATGAATTCTATAAAGTGGGTGTGAAACAGCATGGTTTCTTAGCTCTCTCCAGCTGCCGACTACAACCATATCATTCCTCAGTGATCACTATTTACTGCAGGGCTGTCTCCTTAAGTGCTGCTCGCGCCGCGCCACGGGAACCATTATAGCCCAATAATCTAACGCTAATTCAGAATCACTACCATCAACAACAGCGATGGCTGTATCTAACAGAGTTTGTGAGGTCGATTCATGCTAAAGGCATGCTCTGAAGGTAGATGGATGCTCTAATTCAGTTGTCAAACCATGACTACTACCTGGAAAAGCAGGGCTTCCAAAAGCCCTCTATGGCCATGAAAAGTGTGATTGTATAAGGTGGTCAATTGATTTGATGAGTGTGTTTAACCTCATTTCCTCAGGGAATAGTTATTACAGTCTTAGGAAATACTGTAGTAAAAGCCATTATTTCCTAAATAATTGTTTTGACCTAAATCCTGTGGGCCTTTCCTGATGACACCAACATGTTAGGGGGAATGGAGAAAAACAGATAAAAACAGATAAAAAGATCAATTTGGGACATTGACAGCTGTTACATTTACAGTAGGCAGGAGCAGAGATTTGCTGTAGCTACACTGAACAGAAATATACACACAATTTAAAGTTTTGGTCCAATGCTTCATAACCCGAAATAAAAGCACACAGAAATGTTCCATATAAAAAAAAAAAATCTCAATTTTCTGAAGCAATTTCTTTAGAGTTCCATTACTATGCACTTCTCAATGGATAATTTGTTTGAAATTTAGAGAGCAGCATACCACAGCAGCTACTTGTATATATGCAAGTGGCACTTACAAACAAGTGGCTAGATAGGGAATTGGTGATACACTGTATTTCAACATTAAGCACAATCATTCCACTCATCACCCTGCCGCCTCACCCTCATTCAAACATAAGCGGCATGCCGTTGTTGAAAGCGGAAGCGCTCCATCGCTAGCGATTCAAAAATTGTTTCCCGCACCACTCCTTGAAGCGGGACCGCAGCACTGGACATGGCGAAACCACAGACGTTCTATTCGTTTCCCTTTTCAACCAAAAGAAAATACTAGCTACCTGCTACAGTATTTTTAAAACAAATGGCATGCACGCATTGAAGAGACAGTTTTGCACGTCATGGTTTAGTCCGTCAATTCATTTGTAATGGCAGCGCAATGATGAGGAAAGGACAAAGAGGACTAAGCGCAACATAGACCTTAATCGTAGTGCTGTTGAACATATGTTTGCTACAAATTAAAATATTTACTTGCCGTACTTAATCCCCTCCATTTTGGGATGATTTGTTGTGAGTTCGGCAGAAAGAAATAAATTCCATGGAAGAACTTTTGGCTTATAAAATTAATGGCTCTATCTGGGCCGTCTGATTCCAATATGGGGGAGTGTCCATGTCACAAATTAAAATGACTGGAAATGTGCCAATATAGGGAAAATCATAGAATAGCTTATGTTTTGCATTAATATAGAAAGGTATACCAATACAGCTATGGCTGGGGCAAACTCACCATGAAATGGATGTGTAGAAACAGACCATCTGGTGGTGTGGTGATCTAAGACACTTTTTACATTTTTAGCAAGCTAACCCCGAAAAGTAACCCTGGTTTGAGCCTTGCCTGTCCCCATAGGGGCAAAAAAGCCTTATGAGCAATTTGGATTAGTCAGCCTAGAGAGCAGGTAGGCTTTGTCAGCAGGGACTTATTTTGGTTTTGCTGCTGCCGAGTAAATCTCTCAGGAGACCCAGGTGCTTGAAAAGCTTACTAAGATTGTCAGGTAATTGAGCCTTAAAACAAATTGACCTACTTCACTTTCTGGTTGGAAGGCCTGTGAATGAAAAGGCAGAATGTCTTAGCATGGATGCCTTAGAGGTAGGCTTGAGACTATTTTTAAGTCCTGATTCCTTTGTAACAATAAGAGACAGCCATACAATTCGATAACATGATGATATTAACAGTGGGTGAAAATAATCGTAAGAATAAATGAAAAATAATCTGTAGCTCTGTGAAGCTAGATAGAAGACCTGATCATGCACAGACACACACAAAAACACAAACACATCCACACCTTCTCCAGGTCATGAGCATGTTCAGACAACCCACCCAAGCGCCTGTTTTAGATTTCTAGTATCCTAATGTTTGACAAACTCATTCCTGACAACCCACTGCTAGAACATCAAGCTCCGCACCACCTTAGGACGTACCATCAGAGATGCCCGTCCACTCACTTCCAACTCTGCAGTACATTGGACCACATGTACACACACACACACACACACACACACACACACTTTTGGCCAGATAGTGTGGACACCCCTACTAATTAGAGTTCAGGTGTTTCCGCTACACCCATTGCTCACAGGTAAAAAATCCTGCACATAGTCATGAAATCTCCATAGACAAAAATTGGCAATAAAATGGGTCAGACTCAAGAGCTCAGTGACTTTAAACGTGGCACTGTCATTGGATGCCACCATTGCCACAAGTTAGTTTGTGAAATTTCTGCTCCAGTAGATCTGCCCCAGTCAACTGTAAGTGCTATAACTGTGAAGTGGAAGCACCCAGGAGCAACAACAGCCCAGCCACGAAGTGGTAGACCACGCAAACTCACAGAAAAAAAAAATGAAGCCAAGTGCTAAAGCCCATGGACCGTAGAAATCGCCAAACATCTGTCCCATTACTCACCACAGAGTTCCAGTGCCTCTGGTAGCAAAATGAACTGTCCATCGGGAGCTTCACGAAATGGGAACCCATGGCCAAACAGATGTACACAAACCTCCCATTAACATGCGCAATGCCAAGTATCGGCTGGATTGGTGTTATTCAATGGACTCTAGAACAGTGGAGATGTGTTCTCTGAAGTGATGAATAACGCTTCACTATTTGGCTGTCTGATGGACAAATCTGGGTGTGGCAGGTGCCAGCAGAACATTACCTATCGAAATGCAGAGTACCTACTGTAAAGTTTGGTGGAGGAGGGATAATGGTCTGGGGTGTGTTTCAGGGTTTGGGCTAGGCCCCTTAGTTCCAGTAAAGGGCCATCTTAACGCTACAGGATACCAGGACAATTTAAACAATTGGATGCTTCCAACTTTTTGGCAACAGTTGAGGGAAGGCCTTTTCCTATTCGAACAAGACTTTCCCCATGAGCCCAAAGTGGGGTCCATAAAGACATGGTTTGACGAGGTTGGTGTGGAGGAACTTGAGTGGCCTGCCCAGAGCAGTGACCTCAACCCCACTGGAAACCTTTGGGATGAATTGGAACGGCGACTGCAAGCCAGGCTTTCTCGTCCAACATCAGTACCTGACCTCACAAATGCTCTTTTGGCTGAATGGGCACAAATTCCCCAGAAACAATAACAAAATGTGTGGAAAGCCTTCTCTGAAGAGTGGTGGCTGTTATAGCTGCAAATAGGTGGTAAAAATCCATATTAATGGCCATAGTTTTGGAAAGGGATGTCCAACAAGCTCATATAGGTGTGATGGTCGTGTGTTCTCTCAGAGAGAGAAAGCGAGACAGAGAGAGAGAAAGCGAGAGAAAG
>JACXGJ010008032.1:0-28464 GCA_016801105.1 Esox niger | reverse complement strand
AAAGACAGACAGACAGAGACAGACAGACAGACAGAGACAGACAGACAGAGACAGACAGACAGACAGAGACAGACAGACAGACAGAGACAGACAGACAGACAGAGACAGACAGAGACAGACAGACAGAGACAGACAGAGACAGACACAGATCAGGTCGTTGAGACCAAATTGAAAAACCCAGTGTGATGTGAAACACGCTAACATGAAGTTAACACAGACAAATCTTTAAGCTGTTAAAGCAGGAATCAGTTGTGCAATTCAAACCTCTGGCCTCAGGTGATTTCCTCCATTGGTTGACACTCCGTTAATACAACAGAAACAAAACCATGTATCTCTCTTGGAACTTATTGTAAAGGACATGATCATGGCAAATGTCCAGGGCCGTCTAGACCCTCTGCCGTTTGCTTATAGGGCTGTGAGAGGGGTGGGAGATACAACCACCTCTCTCCTTAACTTTGTCCTTACACAACTAGAGGGAAGGGAAACCCATGCTAGACTTTTCTTTGTAGATGTTTCTTACATTTTTAACTGTATCCAACCCTGCTATAGCATAGAAGCTTTTTGTCAATGAATACAATTGTTTCATACACTATTGCCTGCCAGAGCAACCATGACTCTAGACACATTTAGCTTGCGGGTGACTCCGTTACTGTGAGTCCTAACGGATGAAGAAGTAAACCACGGTTTGGCCATGGAGGACTCTACTAGATGAAGTAAATTACTTAATATCTCTGGTTAACGATGAGCCGGTGGAGATCGTTGACCAATACAAATACCTGGGTACTTAACTGGATAGCATATTCAAATTCTAAATAAACATGGATGCCATCTGTGCTAAGGGCACTCAGCGCCTAATCTTCCTAAGCAAACTCTGCAGCTTTAGGGTGGATAAGATGCTGAAGACCCGCTTAAATCGCAATAAATGTTAACCTTTACTATGACCAGTTGCTTTGGTAACCTATAACAGACCAAACAACATTGTGATACATATGAGTAAGGTTATTGGTTTCACCTTAACGAGCCTAACCAACCTGTATCAGGCAGGTGTGCTCAGCATGGCACGGTCTATTCTGGCAGACTCCCATAATTCCATATTCTTCCCTCAGCACGCAGATACCGGATGCCTCAGTTTAAAACCAATAAAATGTACTTCTGCAGTACATTTTCTAAAGAAGTCATAAGGATGTTTTTATGCACATTGTCTGTGGTCGTTGGGATGTTTACTCAACACGGTATTTACCCTCACGGATTCTCTTTTACTGCACGTTGCAAAACCAATTGTCCCTAGGAGAAAATAAAGACTATTCTTCTCCACATGCACATAGGGGGCTGGAGGATCCCGAACAGACACACTCTCTCTGCATGGCACATTACACTGACACATACATTGGGTGCCCCAGAAGGACGCATCATCTTACCTCTGTGTGGCCTTAAACCCTCACCAGAGACGTTGTAAAATGATGTTCAGGCCTAAAACAGGCCACTGTTAGCTTGATTAACATGAAATTGAAACTTTTAGGGCCCTAGTCAATCACACCCCAGGGAATTCATACTTGTGGAAGCTAAACTTAGAGACCCATTTTCCTTGTCCTTGGCCCAAGAACACAGGACAAAAGCGCAAGCAAGAAGAAAAATTGAGAGTTTGAGACCTGCTGAAATAATTAAACCAAGCGTCTACAGGGGGATGGGGAGGGGCCTTTTGGAGCAGCCAAAACCAAACAACCTTTAAAAAGACATTGGCTAACATTGGGGTGTGTCTCATTGAATTACAATAAACATGTGTAAAAACAGCCAAGGAGGGTCCAGACTGGAAGTCCCCTCACTGTGCTTGGTTGGGCCCTAGGCCAAACAGACAGGGATGTGTGTGTGGCCAGTCTTACCCTGGTTTGCCTGACGTAGGCTGGTGGTGGCAGCATAGACTATGTCAGCCGTCCTCTGGATGTCAGGGACCAGGAGAGTCAGGCCCTCGGGCTCTGGGTCCGAGCTATCAGGTTTCACCACACCCTTCGCCTTGTCTTTCTTTGACCTGGGAAGAACAAAAATACATTCATGTTGAAAATTCTGCACTGACAAATGTATATTGGCCAATTTATGTGTGTTGAATTCTATAATGTCAGGACATTTGGGGAGTATGTATTACTGATGGGCCATGTTAACAGATGCCAGTATGCTTGACAATGCAACATTAAATCTAACAAGACTTCTCAATGTGGACAGGTTCGGTAGATGATCACTGGGTCTGTGAGGTGAAGTCGTTTTCTCAGTGAGCAACAATCCTGGAGCGAAATAGATTTTCCCATTCCCAGCACTGTACATGTCACTAGTGATTCTCATATTTCCCCAGAGACTGGCCATTCCCTACCTCCAGGTGAGTGAAACTCCATTTTTATGCTCTGTTAAATGGGTATGCTGTGCGCGTCCAAGGGTGAAGATTCAAAACCAAGAAGAAAATAACACCTGACCCAATGTTCAGACAGACAGAAGGCAGGGCTAAGGCAACCATTTCTCTGTCCAGGTGCTATGAATAATTTAACCAGCTTTGTGAAGCCTTACAGCATAAATACTTGGGTCCTCACAACTAGATATGCCCAGAATCATGTCGATGGAGTTTTAAATGAAGACTAAACTGGCCAAAATGTCCCAACATTTGTCCCAGTTGAATTAAGTCCCAGCTTTAAAACCCCAGGGTTAATTTGAAAACCCTGACGTGACTGAAACTCACAAGGGAGGTAGACAGTCCTTCAACATTAAACACTCAGGGAGCAGATATGAGAATGAAGTCCATGGCCCTGCTGACAGACTGCTGAAAAACTCCCTTACCCTGTGACCTTTTGTGAAGTTGAATGGAGGCCAAAATCCCTCCCTCCCTCACCCCAGAGTCCTCTGCATCAACGAGGACAGTCAGCGAAGGTCTTCTGTCACCATTCCACCACTCTGCTGTACTCTTAAGCCAGTCCCCCTGTCCTCATTGGCCATCTCTTGCCATTTCATAGAAGGCCAAAGCCACCCCCTGTCCTTATTGGTCATCTTCCATTTCATAGGCCAGAGCCACCCCCTGTCCTTATTGGTCAACTCCTTCCATTTCATAGCAGGCCAAAGCCATCCCCGTCCTCATAAACCACCTCGTTCCATTTTATAGCAGGCTAGACGGCGGAGAACTTGGACAGGCTGGACACAAATGGGGAGAGACAGTTGAATAAAAAGAAGCCGATCACAATCTGCTGTGGCTGCCCAGCCATCCTAAACGCCCCGAGGCCGTGCTTTCATTACACTCGCTCTGTCTGGACCCAGTCCTCAGAGCACAGCCTGATATGATAGCTGTGGATATGATGCTTATGAAACGGTTATGGGGCACGGCTGAGCCGATAGCAGGGCAGCTTCCTTTCCCCCCCATTGCTGGTGGAGAAACAACTCCATTCCGGACCATCCTAATAACATCGCTGCTGATAAGCAGCAGTAGAGACCAGCATGTAGGTCTATCACAGTCTCCCATGGCAGACGACCTGCAACGCTTCACACTGGAAAGGCACGGCCACCGGTCCTAGCACATCTGTTGGCGGAGCTTTCAAGAGGATGGGCAATGCTTTCTCAAAATAACTCACCCGGCAGCGGCCTTCAATTCATAATGACACAAGGGAATAGAGCGGGAAACAACCTGCATGTCTGCGGGAACGGTACATGAGCTGGAACTGTTCCATGTCCAACCATTCCTAAAATATTGACTTCTGGGAAGGATTCCCATGGAATATTGATGATTCTACTCTGTGGATGGGTGTAAGGTGTCCAGTAGGTAGGGATGTAGCTGAAGTGGCTTTCTTCTCTTCTTCATGCAGTTTAACTGATTTTGTGGAATCCAATTTGTAGCTACAATTTTACCTTGTTGCAGCAACACACTTGGGAAAGGCAAAAATCTGGATCATGGATCCTCCATAAAATGCTCAGCCGAGCTGCATTGTTTCTTATCACACGTCAGGCCGGGAAGCGCAATGACCCGAGGAATGAAGCCATCGGGTGCAACCCAGGCCAATCCTGGACAGAGTGAAACTAACTGAGCACCACTCAGTGGACCTAGCAGTCACAGCCAGCTGAGACAACCTAATCAACCAGCTAACTGCGTTCCTCTGCACCTAAGGGCCGCTTAGGTCTCTCGAGGTATCCTACTACCGTCACGGTAAAGCCCAGTCAGCACTGGGCAGGTAGGGTGATGAATTGGAGGGGGTAAAGGCTCCTTTTCACAAACTGTTAATTGTGCAGCTGAGGCACAGTATCCCTGGCTTCCTGCAGACTGGGGGCCACAGATTGATGTCTAGAAGCTCCCTATTGTTTCCGATGCTGATCACTCACCGTCTACAGAGACCAGGGTGAGGACAGGAGGCTGATCCAAGATTTAATCCCCAATAATGGCAGCTGAACCTTAACTTTCACTCCCCCGAGCTGAAAACCCTCCCACTCAGCTATTTGCATCAATTCACAAAGCATCAATGTTCTTACTCTGTCCGTCTAAGTCCCCACCTGAGGCGGTTGGTGTAGGTGTCTACGCAGGTCTTCATCTTGGCCAGCAGCATACCCACAGAGGTCTGTCCCTCCGAGCGCTCCTCCTCCTCCTCTTCCTCCTGGCTGGGATCCCCTGACAGGGGAAGGAGCAGGGGCACCAAGGCAGTGGAGGTGGAGATAGCCCTCAGCAGCTCCAGCAGGGCCCGGTAGAGGGGCACGTGGCGCGCCATGTCCAGCACTGAGGGAGAAGAAGAAAAAAACAGGAACGAAGGTTAGGAAGGAAGACAACTCAGATCTAGTAATGCATCAGACAGCCGACAGTAAACTGTAAGCGATTTGAATGTGATCGGAATTAAAAACGGGACAAAGACAAGAGGCATCATTCAGAAACCTCCCCTGCCATCAAACTATGCATAACGGTAAAAAGAAAACAATACGAATGACACATGACATCACACTCAATATTTACAAGTTGAAATTTGCTTTCCAAGATCCCATTGAAAAACTCATTCGATATAGGAGTACATGAGAACTCCAGATTGCTCCGAGATTGCACTTGGATAGTGGAGACGAGCAGCAGGACTAGAGATGGATCACAGTGAGAACAAGCTGGAGTGAGGGGATATTAAAGATTATTAGATTTCCAGGAATGGACAAATGACAAACGACACACATGCTCCAAGAACAGCCCTGAGGCGGCCAGACCAAGATCAGAACTCAATTTAGACTCCTCACAAACAAATGTGTGACCGGCTTTCCCGGAACACTACCTCCCTTCCCGGAACGCGCTGCAAAAAGACCCATGTTCGAGGCCCAGAAATAAAGCCAAGCCAGGAAGGCAAGAGGATGACCATGAAAGAAACAAATATAACCCCCAGTACCCACAGACGTGACCGAAACAAAGTAATGAAATAATGAATGTTGCAGGTCATTTTCTAGCAACTAAGACGAGTCAGCCAGCTTGATAGATTGGAAAACCCACAGCAGTGGAGCGAGAAAGAACAGGAAAAATAGCATGAAGAGGGGGAGAGATATTAGATTTGCAGGGACGAAATGATCCCGACGGGACAGTGGCATGATAGACCTGGCTCAGTCCAGCTGCTTCAGTGCAATGAGATTCCTTGCAGTATAGCTCCCTAGTAACCGACAAAGCCAGAGTTTCCGCTGAACAGCCATCATCGACATTTTAATATCGGGTCGTGGTGGTGAACCTACCAAGCCCAGCCTCTTAATGCCCTTGTGAAGAACTAGACTGGAGGACTACAATGGAAAAGAGCGCTCAGTCGACCCAAAACCCTCCGAAAAAAGTATCCTCGTTTCAAACGGCTGTGAGAAAGGCCCCGACAAGAGCTCCAGTCTCGCCTATGCTGAAACCACTTAGAAAAGGATGTCCCTGGGATTCTTTGTGAGTGGTTAATTGGGTTTCCAGTTGGGAAATAAAAAAAGCTCATCAGGACATAATCCCAGAGGGATGGGGAGAATTTGAAGACAGTATTCAAAAAAAGTCTGAATTGAAGGAGAAAAGGATTGAGGGAGAAAACAACAACAGCAGAGAGCACCCAGACAGCCATCTGGTCCACAGCTTCTTTCTCTGATGATCTTCTTTATCTCTTCTCATTTATTCACTAACACAAAGCTAGTGCAACCCCTTTCTCATAACTTAACCGACATCCCTGAGGCTATAAAGTCCAATTAGACTACACGGACATGGGCACAATAAAACATTTCTTTAAGAAAACATATGACAAACAACTGTGGTTGTTTTGCCATATAAAAAGAGTGGGTTGTATAGCCAAAACTACATGCTAGATAAAATATTTCAAAAGGAATTGCAGAAAAAAGCAATGGTCCTTTTAAGGAGCATTAAAAGGAGTTGTGAGTTTGGCTTGAACATTCTTCCAGCACTGAAATAAATATGTACTGTTATTAATCTGTTTAGAAGAACACAGGGTATGAATCCATGTCATCCGTTTAACTGCACATATAACAGCGGTCAAAATGGCTGACTGTGCCTTTCATGGGTTTAATGGTATGGAAATGCTATGTAGTTATCTGGACTCACGACATAGATGCCATTCACGTATAATCAAAACACACGTTTCTCTGAACTTAACGCCCATCACTCAGGCAACACAAACAGTCTAAAAGTTGCTCACTTAGCAAGTGGAATGGGGGTACCTATTCAGCAGCAGACAGCACTCTGAAGCACAGCATGACCACTGACATTATTTCATGCTATTTCACAGCCACTGTATTTCAGTAGAGGCACAGCACTGCAATAGTCCAAATACGCTTCTTTCAACATGTATACCAGGTCAGATTGTAAACGGTAAAAGTGGTCAGGATGGATGCTGAGTCCATTGCTGCTAGGCACATCCAGTCTGCGGGTGGAAAGGGAATGCGGTCGGTGATCCTACAGGACTGACCAGTTGAAGAGGGGCCCATGTGGGCATCCATGCCACTTTGTGGGTACCCACCGGTCCGGGGGCAGACTCAAATGGAGTAGGACGGCCCTCACTGGTTCCAAGCCTGCTTTACATTTATAGTGAAATTCCCCGCCCAAACGTCCCTTTCCCAGAATTGGAACAACACTGACCGATCTCCACTTTAATCTGTGTTGCAAGCCATTCCAGTGTCTTTGCACTTCGTCCAGAGAAAAATACAAATCCCCAGCCTATTTAATGAATTCATGCAACTAATGCTAGGTCCCAGTAAGGGATGTGATTGATTTGGGAGAAATATCTTTGTCTAAATTGCCCAGTCAATGTCAGACTTATTTTCCCCCCTAATTTCACGGTCAAGTCCATCGCCTGCTTGCTATCATTTAATTTGGTCTGATTTACAACCATCCAAAAAAGGTATTTCTCAGCCAAAGGAAAGGCAGAAGACTCACAAGACAGAATAATACATTTAGACCCAGGCTTTTCTCAGTGGGTGATAAAGTAAAGAACTGGTCTATGGAAACAATTGGCTCTGATAACCTTCCTTCTCCTAAGGCAGAAGACAATTTTGTCCATCAGATGGAAATACAGGACAACCCCACATGCCACAAAAAGCGAGTCACATCCTAAATATATATTCGTACCCCCAAAATACCCACACGTATCACAACTGAAGAAATTCTAACTCGGCTGTCATTTCTGGCACTGTACAGTACAGCACGACACAAAGGTTACCAGGGAAACAGGACATGAACTACAGTAAACTTGACATCAATCAAGACAAAGGCTAGATTGTCAAGACTGTCCCCAAGTCCTGAGAGAGGTTGACACAGATGGCATTGAGGTCTGATTTAAGGTCCTGCTGGTGGCCAATATATATCGGGAAGCTTCATATGGGGAGTGTATGTGTTGCGTGATTAACACCTAAGTCCCACCTGAGCAGTACAGACAATGACTCAGCCAAGCACTGGCTCTTCAACTAGGGCTTAATGCCTCCCTGTTCTCCCATACCACCGTTACCTATTATGTGGAAACTCAAAATGAAGCTCCGTGAGTCACCTGATGCTTTAAGTGAGGTTAGATTTAGACATGATTCCCAGAGAAACACAAAGCAGTGACTGCTGATGTGCTAGTGGACATGGACAGAGGGTCAGGGGAACACACTGGGCGCCAATCACCCTCTGGTGTCAACGGTTGTATCACCAAAACCATTCTGCAGCCGCCCAGTCGGTGAGAGGGAGAAAGAAGTTGATAGAGAAAAGACAGAAAGCAGAATTGGACTGGAGCATTGATGCGTTGTCTGAAAACCCAGACACCCAATCTCTTTGCATACTGTATTTTTATAACAAGTTCGATAGCCTAAGCCTAAATCTTAAAATCGGCTTACAGCGGTTTTAGGGTGAACAATATAATAAATCAGTATTGAAGAAGTAACACAGGAGACCTTGGCTATCCAGCAGGCTATATACCAGGAACTTTCTAGAGTTGGGAAAGTCAGTGACACACAAACACAAACCCCTCAACAACATACATAACACAGATTTCTATTTTCACCCTGTGGGTTGGTTAAAGTTTAAACAGTTATTCAACAGTACGCACAACTGCTTCTGACACGCCGGAGAAGATGGGGATTGCCTTGGATTCATTTATGCCACTTGTCGTCGGAACAGTTGGAGCACAACATTGGCTGGCAGTCCTCAGGCTGTAGGTGTGACCAAGCCACCAGGCCAGTGACGGACTGGACTCTTGACCACTGGTAGCTAACTGGGACTGCTAAACTTGGTTGGTATCCAGATTCCACAGTTGGTGTAGAAACTACTAAAATTATTCACATTCCTAAAAGTCTCTCAGTGATGTAGTGCCCTCAGAGGGCCGACCATGAAAGAAAAAGACTAAATTAACAAGTAAAAAGAGAGGTGCTATTAAGGGAAATGAGATCAAAGGAGAATGTGACTAAGAGATGGACTGAAATGCCTTTTGGCTGGGACAGCGCATCAACAAATCCCAGATATGGCCCAAAGAGCCAAACCAGGAGGCATCAAACATAGCCTTAGAAATCACAGAGGTAGATAGAAATGGTTCATCAAGCTTAGTGTGCTGTTGAAATACACCACTCCAGACAGACTGGAAGAACTCAGTCCTGGGTAAGCTACATACATAATGTATGTGCGACTACAACTGAAAGCATTTGCTAATCCACAAAGTATAGGTACAAGCATTAAGAATAGAGCTACCTCTGAGTACCTCAGCCATGTTACCTTGGCCTACACTGTTGTACATACATGTCGATGTAACAACAAACCTGTGAGGGAAATGTCACCGTGCGAGACACTGCTGTTTTGCCTCAGAAGAAGTTGCATTGGAGAGCAGGAATTGGTGACTTGGAAGCAAAGGGGATATTGCCCTACGTTGTCTTTTGTATAGGGCGATAAACACCAGTTGTGACTATGTGGTCACAGAATCACTCATCGTAAGAGGTAGATGCAATTAACCCTGGTGTCTGGGCTTAATGTCCAACATAGTGGTCAAATTTGATGAAAATGTTCCAACTTCTAACTGGCCCATTCATTCTCCATACGTCAATAAAGTAGCTAATAGCATCAACAAAATAACAAATGTAAACATTTTGATTATTAGTACTTTATGGCTGTCATTTTCAAACATATTATTCCATTGTTGAAAAACAAGACTCCAGAGCAGTAGTCTCCAACAGTTTGAGAGTGAGCTACCAGAAGCTCACCACACAAATCTGATACATTTAACAATAATTAAACCAATCGGACATTACATCTCACAGTGAGCGTTTAACTACCCAGTAAAAACAATGTCGAAATTCTCCCTCTTTTTTTATAGACAGAAATACATTGAACATCTCCAAAACCTTCAAACTGAAAGCTGACAATTTCATTTGTGTATATTCTTTTTGAAGATCACAATTTGCATGATGATATAAGCAGCAGCTTTAAAAGAACATCACAAAACCTCAACCTAACATCAATTAACAGACCAGATGCAATATTAAAGTGGAACTCCAAAACTAATGGTTTTCTGAGATTTTCATTATTGACGTAGAACAATAAATACTGTGTTTCTCAATACACAATTGTAATTTGCGCGAAAAACACGAATACTAAAAGAGAAAACAGTATTATTTTAAAGGTTCCTTGATTTGAATGTAATATTTTTTTTTAGGTATAAATTACATAAAACAGGTCTGTACTTTCCCTTGTAGACTAAAGACCTGGGGAATTAATGGACAGAAAATAGGCTTTCTGAAAACTAGAAAAAGTTACTTAGAACATGTTTCAAATGTAATTACAATGCTAGAAAAGGTTGAAGATCTCTAAATTAGAGCAAAGGCATGCATACCTTTTTGATGAAAATGTATACTTCTACATCTCCCCTGCCATATGAGGTAAAGTTTAGTGGCACTGTCACTCTTTATCCAATTTAGACGTGCTGAAGAAGTTAAATGAAATGGAAAACGAAGGGAGCGCAGCTCAATATTTTCTATTTAATGGGCCATTAGGTCCAAAGCTATTCTTGGAATAGAGCTTTTTAGGATATTAAAAGAGGACAGATCCGTGTGATGACACTGCTCTGAATCAGGCCTAAGTACTAAATTATGTACATGAAATTATTTGCACGTGAAATTCTTTGTATAATAACATCACATCGTGAATGTGCTTGTTTTCTTGTTTTGCGTGTTTTGCGTGAACGCTCATGTTATTACGTTGGCATCATAGAACAAGTCACAAAGTGTGTCACTCCATCTAGTGGAAGGGAATAGGGTCGGCTCTGGATTAGCAGGGGCATGCATCAACTGCTTGTCTACACAATCACAACAAAATGACCCGTCTCTGGCCCACCTTCAACTAAGGCAGCCACATTGCCCCCGTGGCCACGGGTTTGAAATGAGATATGAAACAAAGAAAACAAGAGACAGGTAATTACAACAGACCTGCATTTGGAAGGAGGGATGAGATGCTGCCACTGCCTTGTGTAGTGGCACATTAGTGTTCAGACCAGACTCCCACCACTGCGGGCAGCTTCAATATAAGAGGCATACAGAAGGTTGCTCTAAGGGAGATTGGAATGAAGTGAGGTGTCTCCTGTTCCATGACTCATGCTCCTCCTACAGGTGCGTACTGAGTCAAATGAGTCACATAAAGGCCCCACGGTTTTGGGTAATAACGTGACATAGATACACTTTCTACTGCATTGTAATCCATAAACACAATTTAGAACTGCCCCTAAGACCTAACATAATGTCAGAGACCAAAGATGCGATACCAGCTAAAATCAAATGACAAAGCTTCAAAACGACAGTTTGATGAAAAAGCTTTAAAGTTCTTCTATATGGAGAAATACATACCAAACAAATCATATGGAATGAAAACATACCAAACTATTTTTTAAAGCTATCCTTTGAATGTCCTCCTAACAGTCAATAAAATGTTCACAACATCAGTGACATCGGTCAAAGAACATAACACACATTGCAAGAGAACACTAACAACATCCAGGGAACATTACGATAACAACAGGGAGCCCTGTACAATCGCCATCTACAAGTAGACAACTTTATGTGTTATGAAAAGTTGTCAGGTAACCAAACAAACCTCCTCTGAAATTAGACAAATAAGTCAGGTTTGCCAGGGACAGTATGAGAGAAAGATGCTAAAACGCCATGTGTACAGGCGGAAGGCCCCTATGTAGGTCACATTAGCCCGGCCACTCCTGTGGGCACAGAGGGAAGGGGGGTTTTAGTGAGTGACAGCAGCCTGGCACCGGGGACGACGTCCAGCCCTGTTAGTCCACAACTGGGGGCTTGGCTCCGGCAGATGAGGGGGAGGTAGTAAAAATGAGTGAACAGTAAACAAAGAAGCGTGGAGAGGGGGAATGGGGGAGACAGCAACATCGCTGATTCTAAATATGTTGTGACGCGTAAAAATGGAATCTACAACGATTATGCTAAACAACTCTTTGCAGGGAATCCCTGGCTTGTCTCCGCGATTACATTCAGTTGGGTATAACAGAAGTAAATAGGTTGGACCCGTCATTGTGGGTGACGGTTAGGGAGAGTGACGTGTTACGTAGCCAGGGGACGTGAGCTCCCTACAAAGAGCTTTGTCCCTAGTTCATCATGGGAGGAACAGAGCAGGTGACCAAACAACACTTAGCAAGGTCATTAAAGCAATAACAGTCAATGGAAGGTTCCACTGCTAATCAAGAACAGCATTCATTGTAAATAAGAACAGGTCACAACAAATCTAAAAAACAAATGTTATAATTTGAAGACAAAAACACAGCATACACACTGATGTCCAACAGTAGGATTCACACACCATTATGATGTACAACATCAAACCTATGATACACACAAGGGTGTGACAGAATTATAATCAGGTTATAGTGATTGGCTGGGTTAATATACTCTGATAGCAACATAACTGGGTGGCCACTGCAGATCTGATTCCTTTGCAAGTAGTTCTGCCAGAAAAGGAGCGCTACTCTCACGAAGCAAGCGTGGCGCGCTATTGAGATAACTATATATTGAGATAACTATATATGTATTTGAAAGCTAATTTCGCAATCTCCTATAAACTGCCAGCAAGCTACAGGTTACCCTAATTTCTAAGCTTCCTACATTGGATATGTGCAATATTTAAGCTTCCACATCACATTTAAAAGGTATTTTAACTCGCGTTGCTTTATCATGGGTATGGATTTATTGCTTGTATGTCAATGTATTTTCTATTTCAATAAATATAGCTGACCAATATTTTGTGTCGTTACAGACAAGTAATGACTGCGGTGGTTTAAAATTATTTATTACTAACTGCAACATACCTCCAAAGATAAACGTGTGTTTCAGAATCTGAGAAAACCCTTGTACTTAATGTGGCTATGGATTGTTTCACGCGATTCAGTTGCAAAAATGCTTTTGTGAAAGATACTGTTAGCGAAAAACCTATTACTATTCTACTGCGGTCATTGTAGGTGGGAAAAAAGTTGTGTCATTTGAATTAAGTTCTCAAATAATACATAATGGTGAGAGAAATGTAGTCTAAACAACTGAGAATAGGTTTTTGCCAGTCCGCGTAAGCGGAGCCGGCGAAGAGTGAATGTCTCTTATTGAGTCCATGACCGACCAGCCCTGGTTAAATAGCGTAGAGGTTAGAGACGCGGGCTAAGGAACAACAGGTCCCGCATTTGACTCCTGTAAAAGTTAACACACACAAAATGCCGTTGGTTCAGGACAGACAAAACCTACGCAGGCTATAACTTTATGTAGCCACGTAATAGGAAGCCTAAAATAAAACAGTTCTGGTGGATTTAAGGATTTGTTCAGGATAGACAAACACATCACTAACTACACGATACTCTCGTCTTTTCACTTGACAAAATTCAGTTATCGTTACCTATATTGATAGATACTCAATGTCACTGACGAATGGCTAATTAGCTGTTAAAACAGCCAATGGTATGGAGAATTTATTCAGAATAGACAAAAACGTTGCTGCCTACAACATCCTGTAGCTAGGGGAAGCCTAAAATGAAACCGTTTACCGTAGTGATGGCCAAACGAGGCTTCATTAATATTATTTTAGCAGCAGGACATTATGCTCGCAGCACTCAGCTGATCATTATCACAATAAAACCCATCATTGACATTTGTTAGGCCATATAGTTAATCTATTATGTAAAAAAGACAAGAACAACATTAGAAAGGACATTAAACCTAAAACGACAGACTAGATTGTTAAGTATACCGCCTTATAATTCAATGATGGCTTTTATTTTGAAAAAATAAAATCGGAGTTAGCGCTGCTAGCATAATATCCTGCAACGAGTAGCGCGGCCATCACTAGTTTACTGTTATATTGCGACTATTTCTGGTGTATTTTCAAATAATTGACGTGAAAGTCTTTCACTTGACGTGAAAGTCCGTTAACGTCACTTATATTGATACAATAAATATTCTATCAATGTCATTCACGAACGGCAAATAAACTCTTAAAACGGCCATTGACAAAAGCCATACAGTTAACAGATGCTTTTTGTAGTGGAGGTAAACTTAATATAAAACGTTGCTAAGTTTAACAGTGCGTAATGGTGTCTAGCGACATACTACTGGCTAATACGCTTTTAAAACAGCCATTGGCAAAAGTCACACAGTTCATGAATACTATTTGTGGTGGAGATAAACTTAATAAGAAACGTTACTCAGTATAACACGACGTTAATGGTGTCTAACAAAATATTCGAACTTGACGTGATGTTAATGCAAGAAAACATTATATAATGTCAATATGGTAAACTGACACACGGCAAATGGTCAGCTCTGTGTTGTTGTGTTTAAAGACAGCCTTTTACGTGGGAGACCTAGATTAGAATCTAGAGGGCAGCCATGATCAACACCTTCTATTGCGGCCCGGCTGAACTAGGCTTGCCTGGTTTCTGGTTACTATATGATTACATAAGGAACCTTTCTGAAACGGCCAACACAGACGGCTCTCAAAACAGTAGCTAACCAAGTCAGCTCCAACAGCAAAAACATTATTTCCTTAAAATATATATTTCTTTTAAAAAAAATGGCCTGCCTTTTGTTTTAAAAAATGTGGCTATGGGCTACATTTTTAAATGACTCAACACGGAAACATCAGCTACTAGAGCATGAAAGACCGTTGGAAAGATGATGTGTAGAGTGAAAAGCAGCAAGCAAACCATTACTAAAACTCATGCTCATTTGATGGTTTTCTACAAAGTTGCAAAAAAAACATGTTTAATTTTTTCGGTTGTATTAGGTTCAGAACAGCGTTAATCCATAACCAACAGTCTCATGTTTTTTTCAATTACCGTCACACCCCTAGGTATAACATCAACAGTCTTTACAATAGTCCCCACCTCAATGTTCCAGAGGACATTTAAGGCATTGTGTAAACGAGATGCTCCTTAAATGGTACAAACGTTTTATCAATCAAGCCATAAACAGTCATTAACCAGTCAATGACCTACCCTTTATTCAATCAGAAAATAAAGTGGGCTTTTGTGCGTTTATGTGGTAATGCTGTTGATGGTAAATGAGAGGCTAATGGCTTGGACTTCTAACATTACACAGGAAAAGAAAATACCTTTCCACAAAAATCAGTGTTCAGACGGCCGAGAGAAACATTATGTAACCTTGTGATTGCGGTAATATCTCACGCCGGAGGAGCATCGCTTTCCTGAAAAGCAATAAAAGCTTCAAATGATACATGGGTATGGAAAACGTATTCATCCACCATCCCACAAGTCCCATTATTATTCTTGCACTTTTCACCACCATAATTCTATACCAACATCACTAATATTGTAATCGCTGATAATTTCTATAACATATTTACTGTTACTTAACATCCTTCTTTGCTGGCAGACTCTGTGGTTAGTTTGTAAATGTGATTAAGCGCAGTGGTTTAGCTCGAAATAAACGCTCCAACCGATCATCTACAGTAGAAAATGTAAGTCGACCAACCAATCCCTAATGCCTCACAATCTATATATTCTATTGTAACAGTTATTAAAAAAACAATTTAAAAATGATGAACAACGCCCCTTTTCATTTAAAGGAGTTTACCAGTAAACTCAACAGTAATGAAGATATCCTTCTGCAGCATTAACTCTGGCATGACCACTGTCTTCTTAAGGATGGAAGTTGAAGGCATTGTCAGGGGTTGAAAAGGCATGGGTCATTCACCCCCACAAAGTAGTCTTCAACTTGATTCTGACTCCTGTCATGTTCCTAAGCCCCTCCATTTTAATTAACCCCAAAACCCCATTGCCTACTGTCTCCAGTATTACCCATCTTCCAATTTAAAGCCCTGCGATCGCTGTGGAGGAGTAGAACTTGTCAGCGTAATTAAACCTGACAGGACCAGGGCTGATGCTTGGTATGTCACAGAGAAGCAGCGATATCCACACCTCCACACAGTGGGGGGAAAAAGGCACTGAAAAAGGGCTCCTGCAAAAAATAAAAAAAAGACTCCCGTGTTGGTTAATTGGCATTCAGGACTGAACACAGTGTACTCACGCCAGGGCAGAAAACCAGGAACGGCGCAATAGACCTGTTGTGCAGCGGAAAAGTAAAACTACAGAAATAAACACACTTGTCTTTGGGGACTCTCTCTGGTCTGAGGTAAAGCAAAGGTTTTGGTACAGAAAGTAAGATCTCAGAGCCACTTAGCTTCGCGTTTTAAAAATGTAGCCCATCTCTTTTTTTTCACTTCTTTGCTGCCTCTCTTTCCGCCCATGGGGACAGAGCAGCAGTGATGCAGATGTTAGCATCTCTGATGAGAGAGAAAGTGTGATGAATTTCCACTGGGCTGGCTGAGGCGTGATGTTTAAGAGACCAGAAGAGACCAGGGCCTCAACAATTAGGGAGAAGTGGGGGCAAGAGAAGATGGAGTGACTGACAGGCAAGCCACAACACAAGAGGATGAACAACATCAAAGGGAAGAAGAAAAAGGCCAACAATGAGGTTTGCCAGGGAGAGTTGGTCCTAACAGATGGCTGTTCTGCTATCAGTTGCGTGCGGTTCTTTCATCGTGATGCTGTAATACTGCCATCAGTTGCATGCGGTTCTTTCTTCATGATGCGGTAATACTGCTATCAGTTGCGTGCAGTTCTTTCTTCATGATGCGGTAATACTCCTATCAGTTGCATGCGGTTCTTTCTTCATGATGCGGTAATACTCCTATCAGTTGCGTGCGGTTCTTTCTTCATGATGCGGTAATACTGCCATCAGTTACGTGCGGTTCTTTCTTCATGATGCGGTAATACTGCTGTGAGCGGTTAGTTCTTTGTGAGACTGTTCTTGAACTACAGAAGTTTCAAAAAACCTTTTCGCAGGAGCAAAAACATCAGGATGATGGTTTATTGTGACCATAGATCAGATATTATGACAAATAATACATTAGTACACACATTAATAGGGCGGAAGGCCATGTATTAAGAATGTAAAGGATTCTGAACGGTGAGATTACAAGTATCAACAAGAAGCTGCCATGGAGTTTGTTTTTAGGTGACTTAAGATACATTTACTGAAAAGTAATAACACCCAATGGAAAGTTGTAATGTTAATTTAAAATATTTGGCCATATTGGCCAATCTTAGATTAGGTAATCATCACCCAATTTAAAAATTGTCACTACATGATTATATACTCATCGTAAATCAACAGAAATAGAAGCACACCTCAAGCTTCAACAGTGGAAAACTTCATGTAGCTATTTCTGTTAAGGAATTTGGCCCACTCTTTAAAGTAATGCTTCAAATGTGTTACATTCAAGGAGCATACAACTCTCCCAAACGCATTTTGATAGGATTGACATCTGGGCTTTGACTCCAGTCCATAACCTTCCATTTCCTTATTTTGAGCCACTGTGTGTTTTGGGTCATAGTCCTGTTGCAAGATACATGAACAGTTTATCCATTTGACAGATGGCCTCATATTCTCCTAAAAAAGTTTCTGGTACAGAATGTAATTTACAGTTTACTCATTGTTGGCCAGGCCCTGAGGAAGCACCATACCATAATGCGACCACCTCCATGCTTGACTGTTGGTAAGAGGAACTTGATTTCAAAGGCTGTTTCTTTTCACCCAACAAAACATCTGGAATTGCTGACAAACAACTCAAACCTTTGACTCATCTGTCCAGAGCACATTGTTTCAGTAGGTTGGGCCTTAACCCTACTGTGGTCTGGCAAACGTCAGTCATAGTTGATATTACTTTTGAAGAGCAAAGGCATCTAGATTTGTCCTATGCAGACAGCCAGTGGTCTAGAATTTCCTGTCGTATATGATTTAATATGAAATCTTTGCAGTCCTTCCCACTCATGGGCATCAATCAAATATACTGAGGAACTCAGACAGGACATTGGATTTTGCATTATCACACATCCATTCGGTTAATACCCAAGCATCCTTCCTAGATTTTTGCTACTGATTTTCTAATCGTTTAGTACACCTGATTCTAATTGTAGCACTAACGTATTCTGCATAAGGAAATAGCTTTCCTCTTTATTGCATAAATGGTTTCAAAGTAAAAATTGTTAAATGGCTAACCTTTACCGATTAATGTTGCAGGAACTTAGCATATCCTTATCTTAACAGGAAACTGCATATCCATCCAGGAATTTTTTTTACATTGTAGATCAAATTCCATGGAGAAAACTATGCTCTTAATCAAGTAAATTGGAATCAGCTTTTTTGTTTTCTAATCAAGCCAAAACACAGAACTGTAAAAATGCCTCTCCAGTCCCCTTGAGAACAAGGTGTTTCTCTGAGTGCAACATAACACCAGGGAGCATAATCATTTTAGTCAAGTTGGAATTTGACTCATGGGATTGTAGTCATTTCCAATTGGCTGACTGGGCTTTGTGGAGGCTGACACTGTAGAAATTCCCCCTCTAATAATTGCCTTTAATTGGCCTTGCCTGTCATTTCCCAGCATTAGAATGATTGGTGCGTGTAGATCCAAATGATCTGAGAGGTGTTCAACCACTCATTACAGTTAGAGGTGTTTATCGCACAGAATATCTGAGTGCTTAAGGTATAGCAATTGGTCAAAGATTCAGTGCAACGGCAGAAAAAAATTAAATAAATCAAGGATAAACATAATTTTACCATTGGCTCAAAAATGTCATGGAAAACACAGAGTTAGTGGTGACAATAAAAATGTAACTTCACCAATACATAGGACCAGCTCATAAAACAACGTAATTGCATTAACCCACTCAAATGCAAGCCGTAAGAAGAATTTGGTTGATTAATTCAGATCAGGTAGCAAGTCAACATGGCTGCAAACAGGGCGGCCAATCAGTTCAACCCTATGATTCCTGCTCAGTGACGACTACAGAATGACAGCCGGAGATTCCCTGGTGCCATAACACTGCTGTAAAACCCACTATGCGCTTTGTTGACCATAACAGGGCACAGAGTCAAGCAAAGTGACCTTAACCAGGTTAGCAGTGAGTCTTCCTGGGGAGTGGATTAGTGCCCTTCCCACCACCTACCCTCTGTCCTGGGTGCCAACCTCCTCACCAGGTTTCTCTACTCCCTACGGGGCTGAGGAAACCATGGAACCGTTGTCTGTGGTAGCGTGTCCTAGACAACTACCATCAATCGCTACTGGGTTATCTGTGGAACAGGCTTCTAGCCTCATGTGCAATAATGCCCACTGCTACGCTGCAACCAAGTGAATGGGTGTCCCACTCGCAGCACGCTACGCTGGATCGGTTTGCGAGGCAACAACAAATCCTTTAGGGAATGAGTGGACCTCTAAGTCTCGATTCCAAACAGGTCAGTAACAGGGGGGCTCACCTGGGGCCAGGGCCAAGACATGAACTGGCTGATCGTTTCAGTCCTGTTTTGTTGACCTGGCATGACCCCACCACATCGCCCGGTATTACCTCGAGGGCAGGATAAAGGCAAAATACACTTTTTTTACTTTACATTTTGGGCCACTTCTGTAACACGTATCCAGGAAAGCAAATTTAACAAACATATCACTGAGGTTAGAAACAGAATACTACTGGTATTAAATATTGAGGGTTCCATGCTGTGTTTGTTGTATTCCAAACCCTGTAGTTCTATCATTTAAACCAATGTTGTACTGAAGTATTAGATATTATTTTTGAAGGGATTGATAAATAATTCTTCACAGGCCAGGAATGCAGAGTATCATGCTAACAGTATCTTGTTTGTCAGGATCAAAAGCAATTTGAAATAAATCCCAGATATGTTAAAGGAAACCCTGCCTCTGTCTTTAACTAGTCAATTAAACATTGTAATGCTAAAATACATCTGCAATAACTTCAGAATCTAACAAAATATTTATCAGCTGCAATGCCTTTCAAAGGAACTTCCATCAAGAATGAGCTAATCAGTTTGTGCGTGAAGACATGCACCAGCATAAATATCAGAGACATTAAAATAGTTTTATCATTTTTCATTTACTCTGGAAACGTGAAACTGATGTAAGGCAAAAAAAAATATTCCGAATTTTCTGGCGACTATAGATACTTCACGGTAACGTAACATTAAATGGGAAGAACAAGAGTGAAATATCAAAAGGGTAACTCAAATGGATGAGGGACGCTGAAGGGCTAGACTGAGTCACTGCTGAATAAAAGTACTATCGTAGATTACGGATTGCAGACATTGTTGTACATTTTACACAAAGCTATTCTAAAAAAAATAACTGCCCCCTCTTGGGAAATCAATGCCAAAACAGTAAAAATGTATTGTCAGCAGCACCACATCCCTTCTGCATGTTGGTTACAGGACTCTGGGTATGGAGATGGAGGACACACGGAGTGACGTTTCACTGGGGTTTCCATTTTCACACATCATGACAAGGCAATATCAGAACTGAATAAATATGGTGGCCACCATGTAGGCTTACTTACCACTCAGGACATCCTTGTTAGGTTGAATTCGGCTTACTCTACACAGCTTTCTTTACCTTACTATTCGAACATTACACAACACTCCAATTTCAGTACCAAGATGTAATCAACATATACATTTTGAAAAAGTATTTATTTTCTGAAGTATACAATTTTTTGTGGCACAAGTAATCGATGGCAAGCACTAATGATCGTATTAATTCAGGAATCTTTATGCACATTTGTCATTGGGCGGGTTGATGGGAGAACCAAACCATGACAACAGTACTTCTGGTGAGGATGAGAGAAACAGGGGTGCTGGAGAACAAACGGCTCTGGTGCTTGACCGCTTCGCTGTTACAGCTTTTCAGAACCAAGACCCCTGAAGACGAGATCTTTCTACAGCCCCCGCTCCCCCTCCACTACCACCGCCTCATCTCTTAGCCACCTCCTATTCCTGTCCCCTCCTCCTCCACCGCCTCCTCGCTCTCCGCAGGTCTGGCAATCTAGCTGTGCATGACAAAGGGTTAGACGGAAAGCTGCGTACATTATTCTGCCGCCATGCCGCGGTAAGGAAAGGGACACTTTATTTCATTTAAGCTCACATCTTTCCATCTCTTCTCTGTTTCGTCTCTTTATCCTTGGGGGGGGGCGGGTTGGCTGTGATATCAAAGGAGAAGAGCCTGAGCATTATACCCCCTCCCCTCTGTCTACTCCCTCCATACTCCTGCCGCCACAGGAGTCTCAGGGACCCGGCCTCCCTCCCTCCCTCCCTCCCTCCCTCCCTGCCTCCCTCCGCTTGGTTATGCAATGCGCGGCTCTCCCGCGGCTCGGCTTGCACAGGGGACCCGCCACAACACAGCTGCTACCAGCTGAAGGTGCAGACCTGCACGGCAACAGCAACGCAGCAGCGCTCCGGCTATCCGCTTCTCCGCACGCAGCTCTCTGGGATCTTACTGTTCTCCCTGGAATACCACCTGCTGAAGTCTTCACTGTCTGCGACTCTAGCCGATCGTTCCACAGCGAACCGGAAGACGTCGCGGTAGCCGCGCGAGTGCCAGCAGCACTGGTGAAACCATGCGCGGCCGTGGCTTCGAGATTCCGCAGCAGGCAAGCGGGAGAGGCGCCTCTGAAAGGCACTAATTGCTCTGCTCCAGAAGGAGGAAAGAGGAAGGAGGAGAGGAGGGGGGCGTGTACTTTCGTCACAGAAACGGTGGCGCTCTCTTTGAGCTGCTAAGAGGGTCAAAGAGGCAAGGAAGAGCAGAGGAGGTGGTGGTGGCAGAGGGGGGCTGTGGGGGAATTCGATGGTAAGCGAGAGAGCGAGAGGGGTGGGAGGATGTGGGGAGGGAGGGGGAGTGTTCGGGGAGAGGGTTTCTACTAGCCCCCTAGTGCTTCAGCTTCGCTAGTGGAGAGTTGAGGAATAAAATAACAAACGCAAACAGGAGATTATACCACAACCAAAACCAAGGCAGCGTTTAACCCAAGTGGGTGGTGCAGAGGACTGGAGAATTTACACAGGCGAGAAGGGGCTGATTTCCAGAGCCGTGTCTGTGCTCAGTGCCGCGCAGTTGGCAGCACGCGTCTCCTTTTCTTTTCCTCTCTCCGTTGATACTGGGAGCGCGGCTACGGAGCCAGCCTCCCCCGTTCGTCGCGCCCCCCTAATGCAGGCTGCCGCGTGTGCCAATGCTTCTCCGCTGAAGACCCTAAAGCATGCTGGATGTCATCCCACTCCTCAGACGCCGTAGGGTAAGAGACCTTTTTCCCAGCCTTTCCAATCTCTCCTCCGCCCCACGTCCTCTTCAGTCTTTCTGCTAATGGGTAGACTGTGCCTGCCGGAGATTCGGCGGGGGGCTGGTTTGTTGCCGTGGGCTGCCTGATGTTGACGCGTGGCCGCAGCTCTGCGCTCACTGCCTGCCTGCCTCTCAGCCCCGGCTGGCTACGGCTCTGACCATTTACCGACGTGGAAATATCCCTTGAGGTTTGACAGCAGCCAGAGCCGCTGTCTTCTTCTCAGACTGCTCCGTAAGGACATCACCCTCAGGACATTCTCTTACACAGAGGGGTGGGGAGAAAATCATTAACTTCCTTTGGGGGGAGGGGGGTTTAGGGTCTTCAAATGGGAGCATGGTTTTGACATGGCAGTGGCATTGAACATTTGCTGTCCGTTGAACGTTTTCATTGCGGGTAGGGGATGTAATCTATTGCAGTGGGGAATGTAACAGCTTTGGCGGGTAATAAAACGTGGCGTTCACAGCCAAATCTTCATTGTTCCGTGGGTGGCTATTGTTCTGCTCGATCATCATTGATCTCTTCTGGAAGATAATGTTGGCCAGGCGATCCGAGGCCTGGTCGCATCCGCTTTCCCTGGGGTGTCGTATGAAGCGCATGTAAGGAGTAGAGAGGAGTTGGCTGTGTCACGTTTGAATGTAGCCTTAAAAACAACAGCAATTGGATCCACTTATCTGATGTTTACGTCTCGTTGGTTGCCTCTGTCTCCCTCTCTGCAGATAAGTGCCAGCTGCCCCCCCCAGGTCGGGCGACCGTCACGGCCATGGGCCCCACTGCCATCACTATTGAGGAGGTGCGGGCGCTGGAGGGCAAGGAGGAGCAGGAGGAGTCCATCTTGGCCTTGCTGGGCATAATAGGGACCTTCCTAAACCTCTTCGTCATCGTGTTCGTGTACATCTACACCGTCCTGTGAGCCGAGCTGAAGGCCAGCGATACTCAAAATGGACAGGGCACAAAACGCCAACAAAGACTTCATGGATTTTAAATTCTGAGTTTCACCAACTTGGATTCTGGTGAATTTCTTTTTCTTTTTTAAGCGAGTAGACATAAAAAGGGGAGGGGGTGGGTGGGTGAGGGGGTGGCTGGGGCTGAGACATGAGCAATTCTACCACAAAGACCGTGAGCGTGGACAATTCAGAGGATGCATCGCACAGCCATAAACCTGGAAGATAACAGTGGCCTGGCAGAGACACCAGGACCATGGATGTGTTGGCTCTGGATCCCAGAGGGGCAGAGAGACACTAGCCCAGCCACAGCCAGGGTTGACATTACCGGGACACAGGCCAGCACAGGCTGGGGGGAGCTAACTCCACCTTGGATTTATTGGAATGAGGGAAAACTGACAGTGTTACTGACAATTTGCCCTTTCTAGTCAAATGGATTAGAAAAACAGACGGAGAGACATGGATGTCACTGGCGTGGACGATTTCAGGGGCGTGGCGTGGAACAGGCAGTGAATACACTGAACACTGGGAAGCCATCATTTCCATTGGCGGTCACGTCAAATGATGCCCTGGCCAGGTAGCTCTGGTGGCGCTGTAATGTATCGCACTGCATCCATCGGAAAGGCCACACGCACCAAAGTGTTAGTCACCGCTTCTAAACATCCAAGAGATTTCTCCACTGGCAGTATCTCACTTCCGCCCAAGAAGTAATCTGCAAGACGAACAGCAGGAGTGACAATGGCAAGGACACATTTTTATTTAAACCGACCACTTGGTACTTTTGCAATAAAAGGTTAGGTGGAGAGAGAGACTTTTTCTAAGACCTGGTGGGCTCCGGTAAAAAGTTCAATTCAGCAAATATAAATCCATAAGGCCAGACATCCACTTCTTCTGTCTCTATGTGCATCATTATTCCATGTTTGGTTGTGGGGGGAGGGGCTGTTCCAGGGGAGACCAACGAGTCCCGTTTGATGTAGGCTATATGTTCATGTTTATTTCAGGGTAGGGTTAGCAATCCTGTTTCTGTATAAATAAATCTAAGCTTTTATAACTATATGAATAAACTCTAGATGTACTGTGCAATAGGACAAATTTCAACAATAAAATGAGAACATATGAATTAGACTAACCTCACGCCTTATCTATGAATGATTCTGTGCGAATAAATGTCAAAGTACAGACCTGTGTGTGTATGTGTACAAGGATAAATGCACAGATACCACTATGGATCAGAACCATAACATGGTGAGGCTGTTTGGGGGGTGGAAGAGAGGAAACAGGTCATGTCTTCAAAAAGGCCTGGCTGGGTCGTTGTATGCTCGCCTCATACCTACCACGCGTTCCATCACTTGGACTACGGAGCACTGGATTAAGATTCAGAAAGCTTCTTCAGCTTTCGCAAAAGGTCAGGATGGCATGTTCCCAGACACATGCAACATAAGGGAAACCATGTTCCCAAACTAGCATGAGCGTCCTGCATGCTAATCAGGGGGAAGATCTGACGTGAGCACCCTTTCAGATGGTTCAACTGCCACTGAAACCTGCAACGCTTAATGGACAATGAGACTGTCAGACACAAGCCGATTACCAAGGCATCTGTGGTACGTGGGCGTGGGCATGCGAGTGTGGGGAATGTGCACATCATGTGGAATCCTAAATCTGCAACGGCACACAACACAAAGCAGCTATCGGTACAGAGTGACAGCATGAATAGTAAACGAATCCACAGTGGGTAGAGATCATAAAACACTACAAAACTGACACTGTGGGCTTCATTAAAACGTGGGTGTGGCCCCGCCTCTAAAGAGAACATCACACGCTAATAGAAAACACCACCGTAACTGTCTAGTCTGAGGTCGAATGTCATATAGGTACGGGTGGGAGAAACTATTAGCGAATGCGGGACCGCGATTCGCTGAGGAATCAGCTTGTGGATTTAGATCCCCCAGGAGCAGGTCAAGCAGTTGGAACAACACTGGAGGAGGGTAGCCTAGACGGAGACTAGCGAAGCACAGGGCACTCCCACGTATGAATCATCAGTCGCCGCTCTGGAAGGCACTCCCGTTCAGATTAACCACCACGTCAGTGTACAAGCCCGCTAAACATGAACCATGGGAGCTATTTTCTGTGGCTTTCCTCTGTGCCGATGCATGATACGGCCCAGGATAACTTTAAATCACATCGGCTTTTGAAGGGGCGGAATAGGAAGGAACGCAGGAGAAGGATGAGTGGAGGAGGTGCCAACGCTGTGAAACTAAGCCATCTCCAATTACGGACACTATAGGTAGAAATAAAGTTGCTCCCACACCCAGATGCGACTCACAGAAAACACTAGACAGACGTGTTGATGAGGTCCGCGTCCTGCTCCCAGAGCTACTCCTGACAACCACTCAAGGATGGCCAGCGGAGGCGCGGGGGAGGGAGGGTCAGGTGCGCGCACGCGCGTCTAAGCGTGGTTAGTTTGGAGCCGGGGAGCGAGCGAGGGGAGAAAGAAATGACATTTTCAATTAAAATAAATTAGTTTGGCAGTGACATTAAAAGGCATTACCTCTCACTAATGGCTGAGCTTCCTGTGATGGAGCGCGCAGAGTCGGCGTAATGTGTCCCAGAAGGACTGCCAAGACTCCGATGACTAATGTGGAACAATAGGAGAGCAGCGTGGCCGATGTGGGAGATTAGCAGGGGGAAGGAGCGCGGCCCGAGGCGGTGGACCGACTGAGGGACTGAGGAAGGGAACAGGGGCTGGCAGGGGCCACGCTTAGGGACACCAGAGGGGTTCACCTCCTAGGAGAGCATGCTCAGACTGGGCTAAAATAGACATCGCAGCACAGCAGCTGTTACACAGCACAGAGGCTGAAGAGACACATCCTAGTTTACTAAAACTAGGATGGCAGCTCTTAATTCAGTAGCCAGGCTTTTAATGAAAACTAGAATGGTACCCCTCAATAAAGAAGCCAGGCTTTGAATGTAAACTCGGATGGCACCCCTTAATAAAGAAGCAAGGCTTTGAATGTAGCAACACTGGAGGATTTGTGCATGGTAATGAGAATGGGTTCAGGCTAGAGTAGCCTATTATCCTTAAAAGACCCGTCATTCCTGACACAAAGCCATCTGTACTTCTCCAAAACAGACCAGGCCAAGACTGAGGAATTTCTACCACTGATAAAATACATGTCAAAATGTAAAATAAAAGCAGGGCATTGTCTTGAAAACAGATCAAGGTTTCAATCCTTCCTTCAGCATAATATCGGTTGATCCTGGTTCATGAGACAAAGAAGAATTTCATCCGCAAGTCTGCCTCTGGGACCCACACACACCCACACCCACACATATCTGCCTCTAAGGACTGCATGAACACCTACCCAGTGCTTTCTGGAGCCCCCCCCTTCCAAACACACACCCGCATTATAAAAAGAAGACAGATACGGCAGGAGTACTTTTAGGTCGCTTCCTGCTTCTTCATTACCAGCAGCCCCTTGACATTTATTGACAGTTCACAGCTCCTGAGGGCGGGCACCTACACACCAGAGTGAGAAGCCCTGCTTCTCCATCAGTGCTCACACACTAAACCCACTTAAGTGACCATAATGCACAGAAGACCGATCAACAAAAACACTTGCTTTCTAAACTGAATGTTAAAACCTGTCAATCGCAGGATTAGTTCACCTTAAAGCAAACTTTTGATTGTTATTATGAGTCAGGAGAAAGGCAGTGGGGAAAAAGAAGTAATGTCACGTCATGTGATTTAATAGCATGTCTGCCAGTTTCAGCACTCCACACGCAAGCGTGTCTGAGGCGTTTACCAGATAATGAGAGCAATTACAATACTCATCTCTTTATCAGCTGTTATTTAATTATTAGACCAGGGGCACATTAATGTACACCAGCGAAGACACGCTCCTGTGAACAGACGTGCTAACAACATTGGACAGAGGCGGTTGCAGCTATACACACCGAGCTATTAGCTACCACCAGCTGATAGGTAATACATTATAAAACAAGACATTGTGAATTGAAGATATGTAAACATACTGACTGACTTGCCCATTCTAGCAGACAAAAGACTGAGAATTAGATGATCATTTTGTGTTTATTTAACATATTTTGTGAGAAGTTTTTCTCCAATAACCTGCCTATATTGAGAACACTGATGAATGTCGCAAAAAAAATAGTTACGGCAATGAAAGGATTTGTTCAAGGTTCTTTTATATTCTTGCAATCGTGCCAAATCTCCATTTTAGAACTGGCAATAGCTCAAGGTCTACGAGCATCTTTGATCTGAATTTTATTCTTAAGTGATTTTTGCCATAAAAATGACCAGAAAATTGGGATAGATCCCCACAAGTAATGGACAGATTATACCCTCTGTACAGACTCCAATAACCTCACAGATCCTACTATTCACACAGATCCCACTACGCCTAGTCACTACAGACAGCAGAGAGATTCCGTGTTGCTGGGGGGAACTGAACACTTATATTAAGAGGATTGGATGAATAGATTCTCACTGAGGTAATCAGCTGACTGACAGAACACAGGCCTTTCTGGGAAGCGCAGGGTCACTGCCAAACAGAAAGTAAACCCACTCAGAGCAATGGACTGATCTGCTATCTACTATAGCTCAGGTAGAAGATCAGTGTTCACTTACCAATGGGCCAGCTCTCAGCACCGGGGACTAGGGATTACTTTTGAGGATCACAAAAAGCCTTTTTACATCCTTAGAGTAGACTCCCAACAGGCCTAACTGTAAAGTTAGAATTATGATGGTACATGCTCAGAATAGGAATGACCTATACTCAACTTCTCTACCGCAATACTTCAGAGATAGGGGCCTGTGAGTTGCTCGGCAAGACAAAGCAAATTATCTCAAACAAAAACGCATGGTGCATATTCAAACATTTCAAAATTGGTTAATTCAGCAGAGAGAAGGGGCTCCTATTGTTCAATTTGTCCCATTTTCAGAAGAAATAACATTTAATCAAATTTGCCACACAACAAGTCACAAGAAATAACTAATCCAGTTATAGAAAGTCTACTCATTCTCTCGCATGAAAAGTCTCAATAACGGGTATCTTGAAAGCATGAATTCATGTAATTGAAACAGCTTGGATTTTATTAATTGGACAGTGTCGACCGACAGCTACTGACTGATTCGCCAATAGGGATGCACCGCTCGGCACAGCGCCGCGAGGCCACAGACCGCTCGGCACAGCGCCGCGAGGCCACAGACCGCTCGGCACAGCGCCGCGAGGCCACAGACCGCTCGGCACAGCGCCGCGAGGCCACAGACCGCTCGGCACAGCGCCGCGAGGCCACAGACCGCTCGGCACAGCGCCGCGAGGCCACAGACCGCTCGGCACAGCGCC
>JACXGJ010008031.1:0-28459 GCA_016801105.1 Esox niger | reverse complement strand
GACACATTGGCGAGAATATCAGTTTTGTACATTATTTCGTTCTGTTTACCATCTTATTTATGAGGATGAATTGTATAACATGCCAATATTATTGCAGAACATATTTCACTTTTCTTTTTGGAAATATTAATTTGCATTTCTGTTTCAAATCGATCAAACGGGTGTTCGTAGGCTGTTGATTGTAAGACTTGCTTTGTGACTTGCAGTGACTGATCATGAAGGTAATCCATTTTAATTTATCTTGAAAATTATTTCAAATAACTGCAGTCATTTACATTAGCGATGCAAACAAAAGTTTAAGCACAACAACATTAACAAAAATGAAACATTTATAAAAGCGTTGATTTTCAGAAACTACCCACAACACAACAACATTGGTTCACACCACAACAGCATCAGCCCAAAACACTGCAACACTTACAGAAATTCTGCATTTCAAGTTACTGAAAACCGAAGTGCTCCAGACCACTAGGGGCAGTGCCAAGTGGAATTAGTGGGGTTTCCAACAAAATATACATTTCACGTCATACAGAGGGACAGACTTTCGTGCGGTCTGATGTCGTGTTCATTATTAGCTAGCTATCGCAAACATTTATTTTAGTACTTTTATTGCCACGAGAAAGTTTTCATTTCTGCCCCGCGAAGGAGGTAGTAAAGAAAATTGATTCCCGATCGACGAAGAGGTAAGAAAAAGGTGTTTGGTGGCAGTACATCGTGACAACATGTCACAAAGATTTCTTCGCAAATGTCTTCGCTGAGGGGAAAGTTGGAGGTCGATGTTACCTAAAAGTGTTGTTTCTACCGTCTTCGCATGGAATAGTAATTCAAAACAGACCTGGTGTTTGGGAAAGGCAACTGACCCCCTGCCCGAACAGAGGAAGACGAAAGAGGCTAGAAATGTTCGCTAGCAACGATGGACTGTGCAGTTCCTGATCCAAGAATTAGACGCATAATTGCTGTGCAGGCCCTGATCCCGCAACCCTGGATAAGGACTTAATGTTTAACAAGGGACAAGCAAAACATAGCTTCGAACAAACCTGGAAACCTGACAACACAAAACCACTTACGTGTACAGTGGTTTAATGGGTTCTGACGAAGACCGGTTTTTACACAGTAATTGTTTACTATCCAACAATACCAAAGTCCTCCTGTGTCTCCTACTGTGTAATTCAAGCAATAGGCATGCACTGCAGTGTTGAAACAATAAAAAAAAAAACGAATTGCTGTAGAAAATATATATAATAAATATCTGAAAGAATCAGGATGTTAAGACTGATACAGGCTGCAACATCAGCTAAGTCTAGTGCTTCTTGATACCTTTACAAGATGGGCAATCATAGCAATGAGTGAAGTTCAAGTCAGCTGACAGCTCCACACCATCCAAATCTATTTGGTCTTCCTTAAAGTAAATAATCCCGGCCTGTTTCCTTTTCATGATTTGTAACCTACAACCTCCAGGTGGCGTTCTGGGATTTGATTGAGGTCAGCAGACACCAAGTCACCAGTGCAAACATGTCCGAGATGAGTGTTCCTTGACAAAAAGCAGTAAGTGACATCTCCATTGAATACGATACTTTGTATGGAATATTTATTATAGTAATTTTTCCTTGTGTTAAAATCTATTATTCTTCACTTAATTTGTGTTATGGACCTAACCCAATGCAAGGGGAATATATTGTACTAAAAACTTTTTCTTTCTGTTCAGTCACTCCCACAAATCAATGTGTTTTGTTCGCTGGGTCTAAAACAGAAGGATTTGGGTTATTTTTTTTAACATCCACCAGTCAACAGTGAACCAGATAATCCTCTCTTGTTTCCACTTCCTCTACTTCCTGCTTGGGTCAGTATGGATATGGATCTCCAAGGATAACATCAAAGCCAACCTGCCACCCAAGTTCAATGATTATCCAGACAGATGCCAGAGCATAAGGATAGGGAGACTCTATCCATTACCAGGCTAAGGGTGCATGTCAAAAGAATGATTCAGAGAGTAAAGGAGCACAAGCTGTTAGAATTAATCATCAATCTGTTTGAAACAGTCATCCCTCTGACCGTCTCAGGCAGCATCAGCCAACTATATTTGCCTTGTCCTGCTTGCCGGTCATCAATCTAAATGGACCTTAGGTCAGAGCGTGGGCCAAGCCAGTATATATGTACATTTGTTTTTGCTTTGGGTCACTCTGATTTGGAGCAATGATTAGGGAGATGCTTTGGTGATTATATTTTAAAGACAACCATCTGCATTAAGTCATAGCTGCATGTAATGAAATGTTTATTGGATATTGCCTTTCACAAAATCAGTAGAGCTTCACAAATGTCAAAATATGAAATGTATAATTTGTGGATTAAATATCAATAACTTGTAACACTGCAATAGATATCAGTTGATTGTGTAGATCTTGTATTGACCTTAATAAGGAAATTAGTTTTAGCAAGCACTGAACAGAAAATATGAAAGTTTCAACAGCATGTTAATGAAATACAGAAGATATACATTTATTAATAAATAGGAACTGTTATTTGTTGAACTGTTGAAATGAAACATTTAAATACATTTTTCATACAATACATACCTGTCTTTTCTTTCCGGGAACACTAATATTTGTTTAGAAAATGAGATTCTACAGGTTCTAAAATGTAACAACTTCAAAGAAATACTATTTCTAAATATTAATTTGTAACAACTGAATTAGCACCCAAGCAGGGGGATACATTCAGTTGCGAGACAGACCTTTCTGCAAGTAGTGGAAAACATTTGTGGTGAACCCTCTCTCTAATAGTGTTTGAAACATGATCTTTAAACATCCTCTCAACCAGAATGTCCTCCTGAGCACAGATGACAGTCACACCAGCTACAACCTGCTAGAGAGATTTGACCTTGCACCTGCCAGTAGTAGACATGTGATCTCTTCAACTTCATCTCTCCATTCAGGTAAGGTGAGTCCACATAACTTTGTACACTTGGCCCCTTAGCCTCCAAAGTGGGACCTCACACTTGGGTCAAATATGAAGCCATCTGGAGGTGATCCTAACCATGGGGCATCTGGGTGGACTACCAAGCCACATGGGAAGAAGTTACCATTTTTCAATGTGCAGCCCCCTTTTCATCTCCATGGTCTGCATACCAGATCCCTTGAACATCCGTTCTGCTAGGTGGTCAGTGGATGTATCCCCTGGTACATGGCAAACCTCTGGGAAACGTGAGGATGTTAGTCTCCTTTTTCTAAATTGATGCCATTCAGTGCTGCTGCTCTGCTCCCTTGTACCAGCCTGGATTGTGTGAGATCTCACCGGTTGTCTAATGCTTTGTTGTGGAGTTGCCCTTGATGAGAAAGGATGTGGACACACTGAGAAGACTGAAGCCTGCAGACATCTAATGGAATTGGTGTAGGTATCTTCACAGTTTCATGGGGTTTTAGCTGTGGAGATTGATAAGGATGATACACTGCCAGCTTGCACAGGTCCAAAGGCAGACTCAACCAGGGGAACGTTGGCTGGCATGTCCATGGTTGTCACATGAGGTGTAGTAAGTGGAGTTAAGTTAGCACATGTTTCTGAGATGGGGAGAAGGTCCATATCAGGCATTTGTCTGTAGAGAGCTTTGTAGAGGGAACTCCTGCAAAATATTTAAAGCATTTTTTGGAAATAATTGATTGCTTAAAGGGGTAAAAGCTCAGTGTACATCAAATAACATGGATTATTTAACATACAGCTTTATAAGATCCAAATATCAAATTTGTAAAACATTAATTTGAGGTGCCTCTAACCTTACCTTATTCCATCAGCACACAAGTTATTTGGATTCCGATCCTCCACGCTATCAACCAGACCAGGCTTCCCCATAAAGAACAAGGAGTGACAGTGTTTTGCTACAGACTTAGTATTACATAGGATAACTAATGTATGTGCATTGTTTGGGGGCACTATAAAGACTCACAATTGTTCTTGGCTTGTACCAACGTGGTTCTGTCTGTGCAGATGTGAACAAGTGGAGCAGCAAGAGTGTTGAATAGTAAGTGTCCCATCTGGTAAAGCTGACCAACCAGGTGGTTCCACACAGCACTTCCTGCAACTCAGGAGCAGTGGCTTTAAACTACTATCACTGGTACAGAATGCTTTAACATCCTATGAAGTGAAGAAAAACACTATGAAGTGCAGTAATGAAAATCCCAAGTAATTTACCACAGTGTATCCAGGTTATGACTGACAAGGTGCACAACTCAGGCCCCTTAAGATAGGACATTAAAACAACTGGAGCATGTTAAAGCTTTACAACCCTCAGTTATGTATACTCATGAGATTAATATAATTTACTGATAAGACTAAATGTAAACACTGTCTCCTACATATGTTGATTATAATTAATGTCCAACAGACACGACTTTACGCTCTGTCAGTGTACATTTGTTAGATACTGTGCAGAATATGGAATTAAACCTTAATGCATTATAGCTCATTGGCATAATTGCAAGCTAACACATACAAACACTTTCAGCTAGATTTCTTGTAAGATCGGTAACATGAACTAGCTAACGTTAAATGTTACATTCGCGGAGTAGCTAAGTAGTTGAATGCGTGATTGCAAATCTGTCATTGCCGTGGCACCTTCATAGTTGTCCACGTAGCTTCCTATATACATATTGAGCCCGTTTTCCTTTTTGCCAGCTGGAGTCTCGGATTTGACTATTCGATGTACATCATTAATGTTAAGTTTAGGCAAGTCTTGGAAGCACCTTGTTTAAAAAAAAATATATATATATATATATATATATATATATATATATATATACATATACATAATACAGCGACAAAGCTGGACATAGCGCTAGCAATTTAAGCTCTACTGATATGTAATATGCAGGACCAGAAACTGGCACACCGGTTGGAAGTGGGCATGGAACGTTCGGTCATGGAATGTGCATAAAGCCTGTTTGAAATAATCCCAACCAGAAATAACGCGATTTAAATTCCTGTAAATGTAATCATAATTTATTATAATCTTACGTTCAGTGACTTCCCATGGTTTTTCGAACTGGTAAAGCTACAAAAGCGGGTAGAGTCGAGCCGGGACCATACAGTGGAAAAGAGCCACAAGTGAATTTATTTTTCATGAACTGGGTAGAATTCACCTCATGGAATGTACAGGTATCGCGGCTTGAGTTAGATACAACACAAATCCTTACACCAGCTGAAATTATACGTGTAAATTAACAGGCAGAGCCTCGCAGTACAGTTTAGTAATGTGTGGCTAGCTTGTCGAATCCTGGTGATACCGTACAAGGCTGTAGCTGACACGGGGAAAGGTGGACATGATTCACCTGGCCCATGGCATGTGTGGCTATCTAAATTGCAATTTTATAAATAACGCCCATAAGTGAGGGTTCCTTGGCATATATATTTTCAGGGGGCCCAAGATTCCTGGCAGTGAACGAGCAGTTCGCAAAAGGCGGCACGTAATTGTCCCAGTGCGGGTCTGGGTGGATGTTGGACAGATCCTAGCAACATCTTGTGGTGGGTTGTGCATCTTGCAGCTCATTCGTAGTTGATCCAGCGAATTGATTGGTTGTGGACCAGGGAATTAATTATTTTAGCATTGGCATAACTTCCTGTCTGGGGGAGCAAGTGGTGTGGAAAACATGTTTTAGAGGCCACATCTAAATAATAATCGCTTCTGCATCCGGTGAGGCTTATTTCAAGGAGATATGGCCTTAATCGCGACGAGTCACCGCCATATCGTGAGGAATCTATGAAATTGGGAAGGACGAAAAAAATTGCTTAGTGGTTCAAAGTGATTGTGGTAATGAATTAATCTCTTACAAATGTATGTCTTTAAGATATGTTTGGGGGGGCAAAAAAATCCACAAAATAAACAAAGCGTAATGTGGTTTCTGTAACGTGAGCCTTCCCGTTCTCTGGTATCAGGATCTTTCATTTCTTTCCAGCTATCTTGTGCACCGAGTCCTCGTAAAGGCTCGAGGCGACTGTTGGGGGGCATGGAAGAATATTTTCATCTCACTGTTATAATGATATTCATAGATTCACAGCATTTCCAATGTAATGACACAATAACCTACAAGCTGATCAAATAGAACAGGAGACCAACTTGAAAATCGGGTTCATTCTCATTAATAAAGGTTGTCACTGAAACTGCTTCACGACCGCACCGTCAGTGGTAGTCGGAATGAGAAACAGAACAGCGGGCTTAAAATACACGAAGAAGACAATTCCGAGTTACAAAAGTTATATCTATTGTCAAAGCTGGTAGACGAGGTGTGTGTGGCTCTACTCCATTGCGTATGATGAAGCAGCTGATTGTCTTGAATGCACTGTTTGTGGTTGTTGTCGGCAAGGAGACTTTTAATGGGTGAGTGATTGTTAAATATCCCTGTAAAGAAAAGTATGTGAATCTCTAATCAATGCATTGACGCGATACTGAAGTGGTATATATTGAAGAAGTGGTACGTGTTTGAGTGGTAGATGTAGATTAGGTACATGTTCAAATGGTGCATGTTAAAGCGGTATGTTATAGTGGTATTGGATGAAGATGTACTTGTGGAAGCAGGACATATGGAAACTTTAATTTATTTTCGTCCTCTTCTTGCAAATTCCATAGATGATTTTGTTACTATTGCTGCTGTCATATGCTTACAGGCACCAGGTGCTTCGTATCACTGGGAAAGATGAGGTCCAGCACACTCTTTTGCAGGAGCTGGCTGAGATGGAACATCTCCAGGTGGGGCATGACCAGCAACCTATGACATCATTTAATTCTTGTGCATCACATTTCGGAGGAAAACAACATTGAACGGAGTAAATCCAAGGAGACCACTTATATGCTGTTTAATATTCCATACATTTTCCTTGTTGCTCTCTCGTCTACTCCAGCTGGATGTGTGGAAGATGCCCACTGAACTCTCCACACCTGTGGACATCAGAGTCCCCTCCAATAGCCTGCAGACTATCAAGGCATTCCTGGAGAAAGAAGACATACCATACTCTGTCATGATTAGTGACCTGCAGGTAAACACTTACATCTTTCTGGATTGCAGAGAAAAGAGCGCTTATCTAAAATGTATTAGGCATTATTAATACATTTATTTAACAAACTATTCCAATTTTGAATTCACCAAAAAACATATTATGCAGCCTGACAGTCAAATACTTAATAGAACACAAGAGGATTCATTGTAATGACTTCTAAACCCTTTTCCAACAGGCAGTCTTAGACCAGGAGAGGGCGCACATGAGTTCTCGTGCCACTGAGCCCAAACACACTGACGGCTATGACTATGGGAGCTACCACAGTGGGGACGAGGTCAGCGCGGCCCGTTCAGATATGAGCGTACTGTTTAATGTCTGCATCCATGACACTGCCGTTTCAGGGCTGTCTTGAAACTCCAACCTCTAATGAAAGATTCTCCCACTGCATCCTTCCAGATCTACAGTTTTCAGGACATGCTGGTGGCAGAGAACCCCGGACTGGTCAGCAAGATTGTGATTGGCCGGAGCTACGAGGGACGCCCCCTGTCTGTGCTTAAAGTGTGTCCTGTCTGCTTTCAATACTGTTTTAGTGACTTCAAATCAATCTCTCCAAACTTCTTTCTACCAGATGAACTCAGTACTCTCATCTGTCTCTCACAGTTCAGCACTGGTGGCACGAATCGCCCTGGCATCTGGATACACTCTGGAATCCACTCCAGAGAATGGATAACTCAGGCCAGTGGCACCTGGTTTGCCAAGAAGGTAATCAACTTTCCGTCCCATTTCTTTCCAGGCAGATTCTCAGGTTGGATTTGCCTTAAAGGTCATGAGTCACAATGTAAATAATAGCCAAGAGCACTAAAAGCCACACAGGGTCATTAGACTGTATTACTTTTGCTAACATTAGACTGGAATATAGTGACTCACGCTGGGGAATCCAACTCTGTGGATCGTACGTTCCTCTTAATCCACCTGTCTAGATGTCAGGCTGTTTCATTTCTACCCATGGGGATGTTTCACACCTCAACATGTGGGTCAATATTTGTCAGGAGTGGGATGTCACTCCTATGAGACCGGGCATTCCCCGTGATAATGTACATTGGTCTTTCTGTTTCAATGACCACCAGATTGTGACTGACTATGGCAGGGACCCGGTCCTCAAGGCCATTTTAGATCACATGGACATCTTCTTGGAGATCATGGTCAACCCAGATGGCTACTACTACACACACACTAATGTGAGTCCTGGAAACAATATAGTTGATTTATTAATAACCACATTATTTTTTACGTGCTACATTATTGACAGGTGTAGACTAACAGTGAAACGCTTGCTGTACTTCATTATAGTAAAAAAAACTGAAAAGTAAATGTAAACAAAATGTAAAGTTAGAAAATAGTCCCAAAAAGATATAAAATGAAAATTCCACAAGATGAACACAGTGATTGGAATAACAATAATTAGTAAACGTTGTGTGTATATAGGGAGTATCAGGGATTGTGTGCAGGGTTTGGGTTTAGTCCAGTGTTTGATATTAATGAGTCAGTGTTGTTTAACAGTGTCATGGCTTGGGGGTGCTAGCAGTGCGCGGTCAGGTTGGTAAAACACTTGATGTAGTCTACGTACCTAGTGATATCCCCAAGCATGCACCTCTCAGGGTCCCCAGTTTTGAGTGAACTTAGGGTTTGTTGTCAACCCTCATTATCTCGAGGTGACCTCTGGATATCCAGGACCCAGACACACACGGAGGGGTTCAGTCCCAGGGTCCAGAGCTCAGTGGAGAACTGGACCCCTTGGTGTTGAATGCAGAGCAGTGGTCACTAAACTGCTTTGTCACATTGGTATTCTGCACAAACACATTCACCTACACACACATAGACGGACATTTTTGTCACCAACACACAATTCATAATTGCGGATGCTAGATTCCTATTAGCTCGTATTGAATCCTCAGACTCTGTACATATTAACTATTTAAACATCCATATTCTCCAGTCTGACAGATGGGTAAATATTGAACTTGACACTTTACTCTGTGACTATCTTATCTTTATTTGGTTTATATACTATTTCTATTGGTATTTCCTCGATATTTACTAATACTATTTAATTAAAGTGCATGTTCCCTGGTAATCTATTGTTGTTGCACTGTTGTGAGGTAATTTACAAATAAGCACTCAAATAAACATGACACCTATATAACCTGTCTTGTGCGTCATGTTTATATAACTATTAAAACTTGAGGCCAGTGTGGAGTGCTAGCGGGGATTGTGTGGCCCGTGGATCTCGTGGGCCGTTGTGGGTCCAGGATGTCCGGGTTGATGGTGTTGAGATGAGCCATGAACAACCTTTCAAAGCAAACAAGGACGTTGTGGTGCGTGTTCTTCTTCTGCTCCTTAATCAGCAGCTCTGACCTTCTAGCCTGTTGCGCCCTTTGCCATCACTTAAAGGGACCGTGTGATATAAGGTCATGGGGTCTATGTTATTGATGCACTCAAGTGGTAATCTAGTCAATGTTATCTTCTGGATCTCTGGAACGTTACCCTGTTTGTGTCTTGTAGCACCCGTTTCATCTGACCTCTTCCTTATTGACCGCATCATGGGTACTTCCTGTTGAGTAGGAAGGAAGGAAGGAAGGAAGGAAGGAAGCAGTATAATAGTTCTGGTTAGATTTGCCAAAGAGAGGAGGCGAGGTGGTTCTACAGTATCCGTTGTTCATGGAGTAAAAGCGAGTGTGTGGTCACCCCTAGTTGTACCGTTGGTAAAAATTACATTAACAGATTTTGTTTGCCTCCATTACAGCTGCTGTCAGTTTGTGGTGGGATGTAGACAATGATTAAAACACATTTTTAGAACTCTTTGGAATATTGGTGCACAGCTTTACTGTGAGTAATATCGGATGAAAAGTCTAGACTTCGTTAACATTAGAAGTCGTGCTCCAACTGTTGTCTACAAAGCCTTACAAAACTATTGACTGTCACTCCTTAATGTTCCCCAGAACCTTGGGTCTTACAGAACTATTCATTATGCTGTCCCTTTATTTTTCACAGGACCGTATGTGGCGTAAAACCAGGAAGCCCAACCCTGGCTCTTCCTGTGTTGGAACTGACCCCAACCGGAACTGGGATGCTGGCTTTGGAAGTAGGCGGACTTCCGCTGGCTTCTTAAACTGTTTGGTGACCTAGTTGTAACCCAGGTTTTCCTGAAATGAAAATGGTTGAACACTTCAGTGTGATGGTGAAAGGGAATGTTAAAGGGAATATGGGGTTAAAGGGAAGATTGTCTATTCCCCACTGGGGACCTACAGTTAATGGAGGAGCGTCAGTGTCGGGGAAGGACTGTCCCGGTCTGATGGTTGTATTCTTCTATATGTTTCACAAGCCAATGGTTCTAGCAATGACACCTGTAAACAGACTTACTGTGGATCCCTGCCTCACTCGGAGTCTGAGGTCAAGGCCATCGTGGACTTTGTCAAGTCCCACGGCAACCTGAAGGCCTTCATCGACTTCCACAGCTACTCCCAGAGGCTCATGTACCCCTACGGCTACACCCTAACCCCATGCAAGGATCAGAGGGAACTGGTGAGACCGCCCCGATCCAAAAATGGCTCAAATAGCTACTTGTATTTTGACAATATTACACTTTTACAGTCTATAGGGGGAAAGTATTTTAATTATTGCATTGCGGACATCAGGTTCAGTATTTAGTTTGTTGAACACTTTGCATCGTTCCAGGTTGTGCTGGTCTGTTGACATAATTTTACCCACAGCATGCCCTGGCCAGTAGGGCCGTGACTGACCTGGCTACTCTGTATGGAACTCCCTATACGTACGGCAGTGTCATCACCACCATATGTAAGGAGTCGGACCACAGCCTACGACCATTCACTTATTCAAAATACACTACATCTTTTACTCACATAATACAATCTTTTCGCTTGTATATTTTTACAATGCATTTGACGTCCATTAGATCAAGCCGGTGGCATCACCATTGACTGGGCCTACAACCATGGCATCAAGTACTCCTACACAATTGAGCTGAGAGACACTGGTCGCTATGGTTTCCTACTGCCAGCCAATCAGATCATCCCCACCGCAGAGGAGTCTTGGCTGGCTCTGAAGACCATCATGAGTTACGCCAGGGACAGTACTCAGTAGAGTTCACCATGACAACAGCAGCAATATAGCCACAAATGCAGTGATTGTATGACTCTGTCACATAAATGTCTCAAAGACATTCTCTAGTGTTGTGTACAGTATCTAATCCAGGCCAGTCATGACACCTACCTACAAGTCCACAAAAGTTGATGAATGAATTAGACCTGATCTTGGCTTACTGTAGTCAATTCCCCTTTTCAAGCAATGTGACATTAAATTGGTTCAAAATGAAAAGTCCATATCAAATGTACATTGTGCGGTTTATTTAACATTGAAAATACAAAAAATGACAACTGACATTTTTTCCTTTCAATCAATGGTGGATGTCTTCATGATCAGAAAGTTTCAAATGAATTTACAGTGTCACACAGGCACATCACCCCGTCCTCACACAAACAGACCAGGCCTCAGCCCGGGAAAATTATTGCACTCCTCATAAGCACAACTTTGCAGTCGGAGTGCTTATCTTTATCTCAAGAGCCACCAAGGACATTTAAGACAACCTTTAAACAAACAGGCCGCGGCCTTCAGACAAAGCGCAAGTACTGTTTCACATTTTCTTTTCAAATGGAACGGATTTAGCCAAGCTCTCCTATCTGAATTCCCATGAATATTTTAACCTAGTGCCCTCTTCGTCAATGAGACGTCTCTGTAGGTTTCCTGACACATGCTGTACTTTTCTTGACTGCAAACACACATAGTGCTTTTGTGACACTCCATGTAACACCAGCACATTCCAAAGAATGTTGATCACTAATAGGCAAAGACAATGTACCATCAAAAATAGCAGAATCTGCACTGTCAATGTGATCAAATTATCCCCATATACATACAGTTTAAAATGCATCTGATACACAAAACATTATCCCTATAGTTAAAAATATGTTCCATGAAGGTCCTAACACAACAATATACACTTCTGGTTATTTGGAATGTACAACAGATAATAAAATACTTAAAATCTGTTGCGCTTTCATGAGACGACCTACAGAAAATGAGTGAGAAACTAGAAATGTCCAGATGAAGTGCTGAAAATCAGTAACTGTATTCACACACAGATCAAAGAGGAACGGCTCATGAATTAAGCACAAAATATGAGACAACAATATATTTAAATATCTTATTCCTATGGATAATTCAGTGCAGAGCAAAATAAATTCTCACCTTACGATCACACTCCATTGCATTTCTCATATTCACGGCGCGTCAGGTCAAATCTACAGAGGAAAACTGTTCTACAGGAGAACCCGTTAACTCGCCTTACAAGAGTGGACGGTGGTACCAGACTCCACCCGGAGAACCCGGATTGTGCATTAACACGGCTGCTAATGATGTACTGACAGCCAATGTAAACTAGCAGACAATCCGGCGAATCCCATGACGATGCCAAACCCAGCAGGACTTGTGCCCATGAGGAGTGGAGTTGTGCCCCCCGGGGGGGGGCGCAAGGCGGAGACTCCGTTCACAGAGGGGTACAGCAGCGGTGGTGGTGAAATTATTTATTTTGGATGACTGTTGAGGGGTGGGAGAGAAAGGCTGAATGTTATTTCCAGGGCCGGCTGCTCTGGGACCTGGCGGGTTCAGAGCTGGCCAGGGAGGATGCCCGGACACTCCGAGCGCTGGACGACTTAGACAGGGCACTGCCGGCGGACGAGCGGCTGCTGAGTCGGCCTGGAAAAGGCACAGAGAGACAGTGGCACATCAATGAAAAGTAACCATGACTTACTGTCTACATGTCGCCCTACTACTCCACTAGTCACCTGTTGGTTACCGCACAAAGGAAACTACAGTGGATTTAAATCAAGTGCATAGCATGTTTACTGAAGGCTCACGCTCCTCCGCTCACTAAAGTTTTCCATATCTCTTATCGTAATGGTGGACAGTAATCTCCTTGCAGTTAGCCTGCCGTTAGCCTGCTAGCACCCTTTACATCAAGTAAATGCAATTAACTACCTACTAGAAAACGATTGTACTCCAGTTACTTACTGTTGGTAGCTGAGGGAACTAGCATCTCCTCCAGGTGAGTCTGAATGTTGGCCAGGTCGTCTGAAGTGAACCTCCACTTCTTTTCGGCTGGCAGGTGTACCTGTCTGGGAGTGGAGCGCTTCCTGCCGGCTATCGTGGTGGGAGACGGGAGGCACGACACCGGGATGGAGCCTGTTGTCATCCCCTCGGGAAACTTCTGAGCAATCACCTTTAGTCCTGGAGGTGAAAGAGGCAAAAGAGAGGAAGATAGGAAAGAAAAAGCTAGAAAATCCTTGATGATGATGATAATAATAATAATAATAATAAAGAAATTGCTACTTGAACTGATGCTAACCCGGTACACAATCAAAAACAACATACCTCCAGAGAGCATGAAGAGGTTCTCGAAGCCGCGCTCACACATAGTGGTGGCTGCCTGGGCTGCAATCCTCTCATCTTCATCATAGACTATGATGATCTTACCAGGTATGTTTTTCTACAAAGGGCCGTGGTTAAGGGATTCAGAGTACAAACGTTTAACTGAAAAATAGGCTGAGTTTTTACTAGTGTATAGCCCTAGTTCAGATTTACTGGTAAGGGATGTAATGAATTGACATTATAGAGGTGTTTCTTTTGGTGGAAGGATACGTAATTCAGGACTTCCTTGGTGTATGGGTTCATTGTTCGTGAGAGGGTTGCAATAGGGTAACTGTATGCTAGGGAGAAAACAAAATGCACAGTAATTATGTAATTAGAGGGAATCCCTTGTTTGGCTCCATAATTGCAATACCCATGGATGGACAGTTTCTTAAAAAATAATCCGGATGTGTAACTTTAAGACCATATCTAAAAACTAAACTTGTTAATGTTCCCAGACAACAACTGGCTCAGCTCTTATTATTTGTGATTGGCTTTGATCCTTGGATTGATTAGAGATGACCCAACCGCTAATGACATTTGGTACAACACTACCCATACTGATGTCAACTAAAAAAACTGCAAATGAAAGGACTGAAAAATCAGGCCAATGATTCAGTTTTCCAGTTTCAAGAAATGGAAAAACCTCCCTGAGACATTCGATCAAGATCATCCAATTAACATCCTTTGGGTTTCATAACTTGTACTATGAGTGATTGCTCTGGTCATTAAATCCTGGCCCAACATACCGCCATGTGAAACAGTAAGTACAATATTTGTCTACATTGATATCTGAGCTATATTCCAACCAGATTCATTGACACAGGTATCCCAATTTAAGAAATCACAAAATGTTTACTATGAAACCATTTATGGAATTACAGAAATCAAACTTCATTACTTGGAAAAAGTTAGCAAGCAAATACCTTAATCATCAAATAAAACATATTAGAATAAGGTGCACCAAATGAGATGCAACATCATTAGAGAGAATTTGAGGAGGGCCCAGCCTTCCATAAATATTAGCATCTTGGTCTGGTCTTAAGCATAGCGTGCTAACATCATCTCGAGATCAAATGACCTATCCAAGGCCCAAACCCAAGGCCAAACCCCAGACCACTCTTGCCTCAAATAATGAAATGCTTAAGTCAAATCTCATAAAGAAACGGCACAACTGGGCCTACATGGGAGTTCAGGAAGGAAGACTGCTCTGCACGCAAAAAATTGTTGCAAATCTCAACTCCATGTGTGCAAAAACCTAGTAATACAACTTTCCAAGGGTGTACTTAACTTTTCACATGAGTGTAATTGCAATGACATTATAACACCATCATTTGTAATCCTGCTAATTGGATAGTTTTCATATGGTCAGTGTTCCAACACATCTACAAAGCCCTTGGTGGTGGAGTCAAAACCAGAATGAAGAGTTGTATGTTATTTCTATGGATCCACATACCACTGATAATGTGACACTGGTCATACTGCTCTCTGTCCCTGACGTCCAGCAGCAGGTAGGGGCATTCTGGGTAGGGGCTGTCTGGCAGGCGAGTGTTGACAACGGGCGTCAAGGTCACATTCTTTTGTCCGTTCTTATTCAGGTCCAGTTCTCCCACACCACTAATTACACTGAGGAGATGACAGCGTTAATTAGAGGGATGGTACTCTGACCTACCCAGAAGCCAAATTACTGGAAGTTTCTCACTTCCTGTTTTACTCCTGGATGGAGCCAGCGATGATCACCATTTCATTCTGGGACACATAATTGTGTGAGTCTCAGCACTGTAAAAATCACAACTGTCATTTAACGTGTGGTTTTCTGTTCGACGCGCCACCCACCCCCCAAACAATCTGTCCCCCAGTGAAGGGGATCACCTGCCCCCTGAGGAGATTGAGTTACAGCCTTATGTTCTACTGGGTAAAGGGAGCTTGCAACCCCTGGGGAAAGGCTAATATCAGATGGAGGGTTTATTGTGCTAGACAAAGGGAAATTGTTGTTGTCGGGGGGAGAGTCTTCAGCCAGAATCATCAGTTAAATGTGTGTGTTGTTTAATACCGAGAGAGATGGAGTTACAGTTGAGCCTGTGTCTATGGGTTGTGGTTATGGATGTGGTGTTATATTTGTACAGGTGTGAGAAAGAGTATGTATCAGTGGAGTTCATATTGAGTGTGAGTGTGTGTGTTTGTGTGTGTGTGACGCTGTTTGAAGTGGGTTGCCAGGGGTTACCTTTGAAGTGTGGATCTGGGGGTGTGGCCAGCGTCCCCTACATTATTGTCTATGAATTGAGGCGGTGTGGGGCTGGTCAGTGGGAAATCGTTGGTCCGCTGGGACGGATGCTCTGCGTCTGCTTCAGAAAACACAGACACGTTGTCTGTGGTGGACAAAACACCACAAGGATGTTACAGTGCTGCCTCAACTGTCAAATGAAACCGACATTAGTGCAGATGTGTTAATATGAACCGGGTCTGCTAAACAAATAGGGCCAAATTCTTCTCACCTTCCAGCCTTGGTGTTTCGTCTTCCCTCACACTTTCATTAAGGTCTGATACTGATGCTACCTGAATTACCTGAGGGGAGGAAAAGAGAGAAAACAATGATTTAATGTTGGCTATTTCAACAACAAAGAGAGAGAAAAACACCACTGGTGAATACAAAGACCATTCAGCTTTACTAAAGATGTTGGGAGCTACATTACTTTTTGTGGAGACTAGTAGCATAAGAGTGTTGTTCCTATCAGAGCAATGATATTTATTACAGTCACCCGTTATTGATGGGTCGTGGTTACTTCTGTTATAATCCAGTTAAAGTTATTGATAAAAGTGAATATTACTAAGGATTATCCCCTCTGTTGTGGTAATATTTATGGAGTTTTCTATTGAACTCTATTGAATTTTTATTACTAGACCAGGCTTAATCTGCGTCTGCAAAACCGACCCAATATAATTTTTACTCATAACCTGATTATATTAAAGACTCCTCTTATACTTCTATGTGGCCAGAGCATCAACTATAAAACCCCACTGCAGATTTCCCCCTCAATCAGGTGCATGATGTGGCACTCCCCAGCAGGATGGTCTGGCCAATCAGTGATTTGGAGGAGGACGAATTGGCCAATCAGTGATCTAGAGAATAAGTTGGCCAATCAGTGATCTAAAGGAGGACGAATTGGCGAATCAGTGATCTAGAGGAGGATATACCAGCCAGTCAGTAAAGAAATATTACTAGTAATCCCAGGTTTAATAAGTAATGAATGTGTTACTGTTGAATGTAAAAAGGAGTAAAAAACAACACTGACCATTGATAACATTTCACTTACCAACTGTGCAAATGTTGTAATTTTAAGTCTTTTGAAGAGTTCATCCTTTCTGTACCTGTAATCTAATCCAACACATTAAAATAGTAAGAGAACAGTGAAGAACAGAATGGGAACATTTTCAAGAAAGTAAATAACAGAAATACTGAGGATTTTCTATTACAAGTATCTAACAAGTACCAATGTCCATCTCCACGGGGCCCTGGCCAAACTCCATGGGGACCTTGCCAAACTCCACGGTGGTGCTGGACCAGCCCATACAAGCCTACTGGTGCTGGACAAGCCTATACAGCCTATACAAGCCTACTGGTGCTGGACCAGCCCATACAAGCCTACTGGTGCTGGACCAGCCCATACAAACCTACTGGTGCTGGACCAGCCCATACAAGCCTACTGGTGCTGGACCAGCCCATACAAGCCTACTGGTGCTGGACAAGCCCATCCAAGCCTACTGGTGGTGGACCAGCCCTTACAAACCTACTGGTGCTGGACAAGCCTACACAAACCTACTGGTGCAGGACAAGCCTACACAAGCCTACTGGTGCTGGACAAGCCTACACAAGCCTACTGGTGCTGGACAATCCTACACAAGCCTACTGGTGCTGGACAAGCCTACACAAACCTACTGGTGCTGGACAAGCCCATACAAGCCTACTGGTGCAGGACAAGCCTACTGGTGCTGGACAAGCCTACTGGTGCTGGACAGTGACCAAATCTCAGAAGTCTGTCATGAAATGTGACTTACTTGTCTTTATCTCTTCCAGCCTCTCCATATACTTGGTCAGGCTGCATCCTATTGAGTGGAAACAAGCAAGAAGGTCCTTAAAACTACTAATACTTCTTTGACCAAATTATTTTTCCATGCATACGCATCACAGTTAATGGTGTCAACCAAGGCCATAACACCTGGACATTGAGGACTATAATACCTGTGTCGAGCCTGGTTCTAACATGCTGATATTTGGGGTTCTGTGGGATTCTTTTTTTCATGTACTGTGAATCAGAAAAATGTGTCATCAAAGCACCTGCACATTTAAATTTACACCGCTCAAAAAAATTAAGGGAAAAATTAAATCACACATCAGGTCTCAATTAACGAAATATATTAAAGATCAAAATGTTTACTGTACGTTGTGTAATTCGTTGAGAACAAAATGACGCGACCATCAATGGAAACCAAAATCACCATCTAATGACGCGACCATCAATGGAAACCAAAATCACCATCTAATTGAGGGCTGGATTCAAACTCAGACCGAAAATCAAAGTAAACAATTGAAAGGTGCTGGGTTGTGAGCACTGGTCCAACTAGAGGACACCAGGCCCTCGTGGAGTCTGTTTCTGACAGTTTGGTCAGAAACATGCACACCAGTAGCCAGCTGGAGGTCATTTGGTAGGGCTCTGGCAGAGCTCTTCCTGTTCTCCCACGCACAAATGAACAGAAATCAGTCATGCCGCTGGGTTGTTGCCCTTCTACGGTCCTGTCTAGCTCTCCTCATGTAACAGCCCGTCTATGCTCTTGATACTGTACTGGGCCAACCTCGAGGAGCTGGACTACAGTTCCTGTGCAACCTGAATGGGCTACAGGTACCGCCTCATGTTACTCGTAGTGACATGACAAGGACACTAGAGAAGAATCAGTCAGGAAGGATAAAGAGAGAGCATCTCTCGGTATCCGCTACCTGCAAAACCATTCGATTTTTGTGGGTTGTCTTGCATATGCCTCTCCAGTGCCCGTAAAGTAACTTTTATTTGCACCAAAACAGCTGACACTGATTCACAATTGCATATGCTTCCTAACTGGACAGACTGACACCCCTGACGTTTGACTGACTATGTGATATACTGTGATGATTACGAGTTCCCTTAATCTTTTGAGCAGTGTACATCAGAAAACATTCCGTAGGAGGTACATCATATTCGCTGGAGACATACAGCTAAGACCAAACTAACAACCAATGTCTGACACACTGAAGACAACCCAGCAAACGTTAGCTAGCTAGGCTAATTTAAAACACGGCAAATCAAACAGGTTAACATACTAGCCAGCTATAACGATAACTGAAGATGTAGCTGGGATCTAGGTACATATCAGGCTGGGATTGCCAAACTAGCTAGCTATATTAGCCATCCATCTGTAGGTAACTTACAGCAGAGTACTGTAAGAAGCTAGCTAGAAAACAAACTAAACGAGAGAACAATTAACGATTTTAGCTACTAGTTTAACATCGTCAGCAAGAAATCAATGGCATGGATACATAGAAGGGGTGGTTTGCTAGTACTGTAATATACACGTTAAGGTTGGTGAAATAAAAGTGACTTGACATAGTGACACCCCTGCTTTTGCAGAACAGTACATTTAAAACAACCTACAAATAAGATACACGAAAATGTTAAGTAATTTTATATTAACCTCGATGTTCCCGATACTTCGGTTGGATGACATCTTTTCAAACAAAATAGCTAGACCAGACCAAACCAAACACCGCTTTCCAAGTCTAACAAGCGTCGTGCTGATTGATCAGAGCGTTTTCATTGTCCAATCAATGAAGCTGTTTTAAGAGTGTCGGTTTCTACTATTATACGGTTAGATGTAGTTGCCTAGCAGCGTGGACTCCTGCCTGGATCTGTTTAGTTGTTTTAGCAGAATGCAGGGCTGCGTTCAGTTGCAAATGTTTCTCAAATGTTGCAGACTCTCCATGAACAGACACGGCTTTATTATTTATTCTTATGTGATGGATGTCCATGCGTTTTCTATATACCAAATGTATAAATTTATCTGGCAAATATGAATTGAACCACAACCACCTATTAAATATTGAGCTAACTGGTTCATTGTTGGGTTCTGCCGTATATATTACGTGGTAACAGCAGGAGCGAAACTAGTATCTGTATTGTTTGAAAAGATACTGCTGTTATCCAGCTGATCGGTGCTCGAGTAGTTAGGTCTGAAGAAGTGGACGCGCGTTCCTGCCTGACTTTCGCCGCTAATCTTTCAAAAGTAAAAACACCACCAAATGAAGCTAAGGATTATAAATACAAGATGTATTAAATGGCATCTGTAATGGTAAGTGTGGCACTTACTTGAATTTCTGTCGGTTGCGCACTCCAGCGGAAGCTTGACAGCCCTCTGGATAGGAATTATAACTAGTAAAGTACAATAAGGATTTTAACTAGCTAGCTAGCCAGCCGTCAAGGTGCGGAATTACTGTCAGGAGACTATTTTGGTGTCGACATCAACTTGCAGCCTCGTACTGTATAATGAACAGCGGTTCTTTGTTCAAGATTACTTCGATTAGCTACCTAACTTTAGTATTTAGCCAACATTCGGTTACCAAAGGCAAGATTTAATAATTGATTAAAGACTGTTTTCCAAAAAATTTGCAACTTTGACTTGACGCTCCATGACTGACCCCTCTGTTATTTCAGGAGGACCCCACCCTTGAGCGACACTTCAAGGGTCACAAAGATGCTGTTACCTGTTCAGACTTCAATCCCAACAACAAACAGCTGGGTACAGAGTCCAAACGCACCACAAAACCCCCCAGTTCTAGAATGCCTTTATCTCAGTCCACTCTCTTAGCTGCTCGCTTCCCTCGTCAGATTGTCCCGTTTGGCTTGACTGTGCCATTTAAATGGCACACTGTTTATTGTTTATTTGTCGGTGTCCCTCTCAGCCACAGGGTCTGCCGATAAGACCCTGATGATCTGGAACCTGAACCCCAAAGCCAGGGCCTTTCGCTTCGTTGGACACAAAGACGTCATCACAGGGGTCCACTTCTCCCCCGCTGGAGATCTGGTCGCCTCGGCGTCGCGGGACAAGACCGTGCGACTGTGGACGCCCAGCATGTGAGTGGGCCGGCGAGAATCCCTTGGCCTTTAAGAAGACGATTCTCCTTAGTGCGTGACCTTCCTTTCCTGTGTGTGTTTCAGCAAAGGGGAGTCGACGGTGTTCAGAGCCCACACAGCCACAGTGCGTAGTGTCAGCTTCTCCGGTGACGGCCAGAGGCTCGTGACGGCGTCGGACGACAAGTCTGTCAAGGTGTGGAGTGTCCACAGGCAACGCTTTGTCTACTCCCTTAATCAGCACACCAACTGGGTCTGCTGCGCCAGGTAATGCCAACATGGACGTGTGTATCTGTGGAGACAACGGACGTCACTGGTACATAGACTACAGGATTAGAACCAGCGACTTTGCAGTTTGTAAAGGGGGAAAGAATATGATTCTATACTTCCAATTGCCACCTTCGTTGACACCCATTTAGAATTCATTAGCTTTGCAGAAAAGCTCATCTAGAGTGACTTGCAGTAGTGAATGCACGTGTATATATTTCTACTGGTCCAATCTAGAGAGACTTGCAGTAGTGAATGCACGTGTATATATTTCTACTGGCCCAATCTAGAGAGGCTTGCAGTAGTGAATGCACGTGTATATATTTCTACGGGTCCAATCTAGAGAGACTTGCAGTAATGAATGCACGTGTATATATTTCTACTGGTCCAATCTAGAGAGACTTGCAGTAATGAATGCACGTGTATATATTTCTACTGGTCCAATCTAGAGAGACTTGCAGTAGTGAATGCACGTGTATATATTTCTACTGGCCCAATCTAGAGAGACTTGCAGTAGTGAATGCACGTGTATATATTTCTACTGGTCCAATCTAGAGAGACTTGCAGTAATGAATGCACGTGTATATATTTCTACTGGTCTCCTGTGTGAATTGAATGCCCAGCCATAACGTTGCAGCAGCCAGGGTGTACCAAATTAACCACACGGCAAAATCGTTCTTTATTAGTTTTTCAGTTCTATTACCGTTTTGTCCTTCAGGTTTTCCCCTGACGGCCGTCTGATTGCCTCCTGTGGTGACGATCGCACCGTGCGGCTATGGGACACCTCCACCAAACAGTGCATCAACTGCTTTACGGACTACGGGGGGTGAGAAGCCTTTTCATAGCATTTATGTTCCTTGGTCATTTCCTCTGCATATTCGCAATGAAATGCTTTAGCACTGTACACTATAATGAAGTCAGGTCTTAGAGGGGTCACACACTATGCCCTTTTCTTCTCAAGATGCACATTCAGGATGTGAAACGGCTGGTGTTTGTGCAATTCATATTTCAACAAACAGATATATGGTTGGACAGGTTAAAATGCATGTCAGTGGTGAATCATTCCTTTTTAAGACCGCTTCTTAAATAGTCCTATATTTTGAGAAAGCACAAATGATTGTGTTATAACCTTTCTTTTTTACATACTGTAAGTCTATTAAGAATTTATTTCACCACATAGATCATTTTTTGACTGTTCAGTGTTTGGAAGCAAAATACAGTTTTCTGACCCATTGAAGTGGCTGAGCTTGAGTTCATTTATATCCCATTTTGTGAGGAGGTGTTGAATGCTAAAGGGGTTTGAATTCCCTTCACCATCCTAGATCCGCAACATTCGTAGACTTCAACACCAGTGGGACTTGCATAGCGTCCTCCGGAGCAGACAACACCCTGAAGATCTGGGACATCCGAACCAACAAACTGCTTCAGCATTACCAAGGTAACAAGCGTCTCACCCAAGTACGTAACAGGCTAACGTCCTGTTCCGGCGAGATCGGAAATGATGTTGTTGGAACACGGGGTTGGCGGTTAACATGGTAACCACGGCAACTGCTTTTCCCCGGGTTTAATCGTCTATGACACCCGTCTCTATTATCAGTCCACAGTGCTGGGATCAATTGCTTTTCCTTCCACCCGTCGGGTAACTTCCTGATCAGCGGCTCCAGTGACAGCACGGTGAAGATCCTGGACCTGCTGGAGGGGCGCCTCATCTACACCCTCCACGGACACAAGGTCCAGCACGCCGTCAAACAGGCTGTTCTTTGGCCGCGGCATCTACGTTCTGTCCACCTGAACTTGTTACTACAGCTGTCATCCTGTTTTCTCCCTGTGACTGTGTTTTGGTTGCGTTGGGTCCTGTTAGGGTCCAGTCCTGACGGTGGGCTTCTCCAGGGGAGGAGATCTCTTCGCCTCCGGAGGCTGCGATGCTCAGGTGGGGGCCACTGGCCTGGGGGGGTCATAGACCATGATAGAGGCCTGCGGTGGCCTGAGGCCCGTTGTACTGTGGGGAGTCCCATTAAAACCCCATCATTTCTGAACCTGGAAGAGGGAGACCAGAGCTTAGACATGACTTAAGCTGTTGGGTCGTGCTTTTAGTCCAGGTGTGCTTTTTTTGCCAAGTGTTTTTATCTCCGGGTTCACCGGTTCCGTTAAGGTCCTTCGTAGGGATGTTTCAGTCAGTCTCCATGGTTCCATGTGTCTTTGGTGGACGTGGATCCGTGTAACCTGGCTGTTCTTCAGTGAGTCAGCGTTGAAGAACCATTCGGTTCAGAGAAACTGACGTGTCCGCGCTGATCCGGGCGTGTCGGTTGTGTATCTCTTGCAGTGGCGACTGGCTGCACCACTCTGTTATAATGGTCCTTTGTCTCCAACAGGTTCTGATGTGGAAGACCAACTTTGATGCATTTGACTACCGGGAGGTTCTGAGCAAACACAGCAGACGGGTTACCCCTGAGCCCCCTCCTCACCTCTCTGACATCTACCCCAGAGGACCTCACCTCCACTCCGCCCAGTCTGGGGTCATAGAGGTCAGAGGGCAATGGGCATTTGATGGGGTTCTTGATCAGCCAATGCTCCTTAAAGCACCTTGGACTTTGCCCTTTCCGTGACCCCTGCACGTCTCCTCCGTCCTGACAGATCAGTCCCATTGTGGCGGACACGGAGACCGCTGACCCGGCCGTCGTGGATGTTGGCCAGAACTGCTACACAGCCACGGTAAGATCCCATCCTCCAACCAGGACGCCATCACTGACCGCCAGCGTTCACTGTCGTACGTCAGTGTCACCTGGCTGGATCTGAGCTCTGCTGTGTTCAGCATGACACGTCGGGTTTATGTGAAAGGGGTTATAAAGGTTTTCATTCTTCCTTGCAAAACATTTCTGTGCGTTGTGCCTCAGTGAATGTGTCTGATGGATCAACAGAACCTATTTGCAGCAAAGTCCATGTAATGGTGTTGGAGGTCTTCATGGTTATAAAGAAGAGGGCAGAACCGTACTGTTCCTGACGAATTCTGACCCAACCCCGACAGCACACAGTTTAGAATAAAAACGGAACAAAGCTGATTTGGTTCTGAGATGGGACCGACCCGACTCTGAATATGCCTCAACTCGGGTTGCTATTGGACTTAAAAGTTAGATTTGTTTTACTTTTGTCTTGCATTTGTATAATATTATTGCATAATAATACATCATAATTTAATAATTAAAAATTCCATGCATATTTTCTAATGACCAAAGGTATCTAGCCATCCTGCTTGTCTGACATGTTTCTTGCCGTGGGACGATCTGAAACATATGTGACTGGTTGAAGAATACATGGTCCAGATGGCAGAGGCTCTTTGCCCACTGATTTAACAAATTCCAAATTTGATCAAATGAGTTTGACAAACAACCATATGATTGAATCCAACTGTAATAGTGTTTAGTAGCCTCCCATGCCTGAGATGCTGGCTAGCAGACATTGCTTGGTTTGAAGGGAACCTGTTATTCCCTTACAACAAACATTTGGTAAAAGATGTTTGTAGGCAATTCTGTCTTACCATTTTTTGTCATGGATTCTACCCAGATCGGTGAAAACTTCTAAATGGTGAACTTTATGTCACAGCGGTTGTCTTCGTGACGGTAACAGTTTACATGTAGTCGCGTGGACAGTCCTCCAGGTGGCGCCACAGGCCAGGCGTTTAAATGTTTCATTTTAAGCGCAGCATTGTGAAGCCCTTCTGTCTGTGTACTGACCCACGTGAACCCAGTGGAGATCACATTGCCAGGGAGGGGTTCTCCATTGACAAACACAGCAATGCCTTATTGTATACAGCCTGGGTTTCTTCATTCATTTACACGTTCTTTCTTTCATGGTTTTGTGCGTCCTTTCTTTGAAAATTCCCTCATTAATTTATGAGGTCATGGATTCATTCATTTGTTCATTCATGAGTTCACAAGTTATGCATCCGTCATTCATGTCAGACTCCTAATTGCTCTCCCCTACACCCCCTCCTCTCTAACTCCGTTCCCCCCCATTTCCCGTCACGACCTAGAGCCTTTCAGAGATGTGACTAATATCAAAATGTCCTCAATACTTTTAGTCATTTAAAAAACGGACTTGAGAAGTGGCCTGCATTACCTCTGAGTGACCACCAAGGGGCAGTGAGGTACTGTTTTCCGCAGACTCCATTTGCAGGCTCTCATTAGCTGCCTGTTTGTAATGTTGTTCGAGGCCTGGCCTGCCAAGGCCAGCGTCAGGTGCGTCAACTTCAGGTGGTTGTTCGTTTCACCTGTGTTGCCAGTTCTGAACATATGTTCCACCCTGCAGAGTTAGAATTTCTCTGCCCTGTTTGACCTGAGCGTCTCTACTGGTCGTCTGTGCTGATTGCCTTTCTCATTTCTCCTCTTTTAGCGGTTAGCAGCGATGATGCTAGGGAGGTTAGTCCACTCTAGAAGCACAGAGTTCTCGTTGAATTCTGACTGCCGGTTCGGTGTCAAGATTAAGTTCAGCTGAGAAGCGACTGCTTTCTGAGTTTTTAGAACATGGGAGATGGTGTGTTGCGGAGGTCGAAAACGCACGTATGTTGAAGTCATTTAGCAGATTCGTATCCAGAGCAGCAGTAGGGACTCCATGCATTTACATGGTTTTCTGTACTGGGCTCCTTGGTGATTGAACCCATAGTCCTGGTTTTGCTTGAAGCCTGCTGTATTAACCGAGTGGCTCTGGACCCAGATGGAGAGGTGAACAGTATAGACACCCAGGCCGTCTGTCTGGAATCCAAAGATATGTCTCAACTTCAGAAAAGCAGAACCCATCATCGGCGAACCCAAAGTCGGCGCGTCACCAAACTCTGAGTATTTCACGTAGTGTTAATGTATGCGACCAACTTGCAGATGGAAGTTAATGTAGTTAACAGCTGATCTCCTATTTGGAGCCCTGCAATTGCTGAATGCCACTGGGCTGGCATGTTCAACACGCCACCAGCCAAAGACCCTCTGTCTGTCTGCTCCATCTCTCTCCGTCTCTCTCTGTCTCTCTCTGTGTGAGGTGGTCTTGGCTGAACTCTTAACGAGTAGTGTCAGCCGAGCGCGGCTCAATGCAAGCCAGTGACCGACCGCAGAGAACCAGGAAGAAGCGCAGAGAACCAGGAAGAAGCGCAGAGAACCAGGAAGAAGCGCAGAGAACCAGGAAGAAGCGCAGAGAACCAGGAAGAAGCGCAGAGAACCAGGAAGAAGCGCAGAGAACCAGGAAGAAGCGGAGAGAACGGGAGAGAGGACACATCGAGTCCACGTGCCTGAGCCCGGGCTCCAGGCGTCCCCCAACCCCCCCGCCTTCCAAAGAACAGCGACTCTAATAATAGACTGCTACACACACACACACACACACACACACACACACACACACACACACACACACGCCCCTGGCTAGCTGAGGGCAGTATGAGGCAGTGGTTCAGCTTGGTCCAGGGAGCCGCTGGTACTGTTCTGTCAGCTCCCATCACCGCCGTGGACCAGGAGATATCCGGAGATGGGCTCTTCCCTCCCTCCTCGACCCCACGGGACTTCCCTTCCTGCCCATGGCTCACTGCTCACGTCTAATGGTGATCCTCAACAAGCGTGGGAGGGAGGGGCGAGGGGGGGGGGTTCTGGAGAGAGGCAGAGGTTTTGTAAAGGTGGGGGGGGTTCTGGAGAGAGGCAGAGGTTTTGTAAAGGTGGGGGTTCTGGAGAGAGGCAGAAGTTTTGTAAAGGTGGGGGGGGTTCTGGAGAGATGCAAAGGGGGATGATATTTACCTAGAGGGGGACTTTTCCAAATGACAGTAGCTGCCAACCATTCTGACCGTGGCCTCATTTCAGGGTTAGTGTTTAATGGTTTCCAGAAAATCTACCCATTGTTCATCTCAAGATAACTGCAAGAAATGACTGGGCTTCCCGATATTCCTGTCCAAACCAGGAGTGTGATTTAAAAGCGTAATTCCCGCCTCAAGAAATGACATGATCTGGTTACTGTAAATGGACAGAAATAGGGATCTGAAGTTGTATTTGTTGAAGGTCCTCAACTTAAAGCTCCGTCTAAGCCTCTACTATTTTAAACTTGGAGGCGCCTGTTTATTTACAAGTTAGTAGGCTACATGCTGTCTATTTAAAATAACATTAGGTTTAGCCTACCTTTGAATGTAAGGTGCAGCTTTTGCTTTGTGTGAGTGTGAGTGTGAGTGTGCGTGTGCGTGTGCGTGTGCGTGTGCGTGTGCGTGTGCGTGTGCGTGTGCGTGTGCGTGTGCGTGTGCGTGTGCGTGTGTGTGTGTCGGTGAGTGTGATTGGGTAAGGTACTGCTAAGCCAATGTCTGCTGATTAATTAGACCACCTGAAAAGCATGATGGGAAATTCTGAATTGTTGTGTCCTGTTATCTTGATCTCTGGCTCCTAATATAATAATAGAATTATATGACCGGATCCTCAAGTCATGTGAGATATTTAATCATTGTAGGATTTGCCTCTCTAACTCTTCCTTTGATTTAGGCAGCGTTTGTTCTTTCCCCCGTGACCCCACACGGCTTCCATTAGACTGTGGCCGGGCCTCCGAATGGGCCAATCGAATACTGAGTGTTCTGTTTGCTGGTTTCACGTATAAGGGGGTCTTTTTCACGTATAAGGGGGTCTTTACGCCTATGCAGATTGTTTGGGTCATTGTGCTGAAAGGTAATGCTTCTGCAAGTCAGTGAAAGATCAGTCATTTCTTGTAATACTTCTTCTCACGGTTGTGGCATGAACATTGATGGCAGGTGACACGGAGAAAGCGCTTCGCTGGGTTTTCTTCGTTACCACAAGCAAGTGACCTTTGAATCTTCCACTGTCTTAAGATGGCCCAGTTTCTTTTCATTTCTTCACTGCATTTCGTCTTGATATCTCACAAGATAGCGCTCACTTTCTGGGCAACACAAAACATTTATTTTACTTTTGTTTCTATTCCTATGTATTCCAATGTTATACGAAATAAAACGCTGCCTGGAAAAATAGCTATATATTTTGCGGGTGGTCTAATCAACTCCAGGCCTCGGTACTCAAAGTACTGTTGGTTTTCATTCTAGCCCTCTCAATATTGACTCATTTAGACCTGGGACACCAGGTGTCGAGAACCACTGCTCTAACTAATTTGAACAGTGCTATATATGAAATAATGCACATCCTAAATATTGACCAATCATTTAGTCTAAAAACTGTTGTTTGACCTAATGTGTTTTTTTTACAAAGCCTGCATTGTCTCAGAAAAGCCGTGGCTTTGGTTTTCTTGAGTTCATAGTCCCCCACACATCAAGCCTGAGTTCATAGTCCCCCACACATCAAGCCTGAGTTCATAGTCCCCACACATCAAGCCTGAGTTCATAGTCCCCCACACATCAAGCCTGAGTTCATAGTCCCCCACACATCAAGCCTGAGTTCATAGTCCCCCACACATCAAGCCTGAGTTCATAGTCCCCCACACATCAAGCCTGAGTTCATAGTCCCCCACACATCAAGCCTGAGTTCATAGTCCCC
>JACXGJ010008030.1:0-28409 GCA_016801105.1 Esox niger | reverse complement strand
ACACCCAGTAGGAGGAGGGCAGGGGTTAAACCAGTAGGAGGTGGGCAGGGGTAAACTAGCAGGAGGTGGGTAGGGTAACACCCAGTAGGAGGAGGGCAGGGGTTAAACTAGCAGGAGGTGGGTAGGGTTACACTCAGTAGGAGGAGGGCAGGGGTTAAACCAGTAGAATGTGAGATGAGGAGGATGGGAAAAGTAATGTGAAAAATGCTCTTGTTGTCCTTTAGCTGTACTGCACAGAGAAAGAAAAGCAGACAGACAGAGATGGAAGGAGGGGGAGGAGAAAGAGGAATAGGGAGAGAGATGGAGATTGAGCAAAACTAATGCATCCTGTGTAATTCAATTTCTAAAGGCATGGCTCCTGCAAAAACATATCTGGGATCCTACAGGGGGCTAAAATGAAAACGTAGGGAAATATTATGCACTCAATATGAGCTGTGTCAGCAAAATGACATAAATGCAAATGTAAAATGTCTTAAACTAAAAGCTTGCATTGAGATGATATTTCGGTGGCTCATTATAATGTCACTCAGCAATTTCTGCTTATAATGTACAAATTATACAGTCAGGGAAACATGAAGAGACACAGTTTAATAGCTGTGACTACGCCGGACACTCCACAGTTCCAGGGACTTGTGACAACCACTGTGAGTTGCTCTTAGTTGACAGGGCCTTCATCAGTAAGAGAGGCCTCTTACATCACAAACCCTTTGTTTATTCGCTAGAGACATGCATCATCTCCCAGTAATTAAGACACACACACACAGACACACACACACACACACACACACACATAACCTCTAAATAAGATGTAGTGCAATCATTTACATCACCTAAGATCAAAATATGTGCAATATATAAAAGAAAGGGTGATATTTGCACTGCCTGATCCATATTCATGAGGTGGGCGGTAACGCCGTCCACCCCACTTCTTTTAATTGATAATCCAGATGGACAGGACAGGCTTTAGCTATTCTTCAGTGTGTCACCATAGACTTATCTGTGACCTGACACAGTTTGCAGTAGGCAGGAAGTGTTTGTGTTAGCGTGCCTTTAGCTGAAACTGTACTCAGAACAACAGACACTAGCATGAATCTGACACCAACTCTACCCCAGAGTGACTAGAATTGTCTTTATCTCGTCTTTTGTTCCCTCGCACTCTTCCTTTCTCTCCTTAGTTGACAGGTTGACAGGTCATTCATTCTCTACTGAAAGCTGTAATTATTGGAAGATTATTTTGGCAAACAAAGAAACGTGTATCTAACCCCTGAAATAGTCACACACTAAACAGAACACAACATCTGGAAGATGCAGGAGAGTCTGGATCTCTGTCTCATTCATTAGCTTTCTCTATATATTACCATCTTTGCCTTCATCTTTGTTGTGTTTTTTCAGCCACTCAATGTTCTTTCTGATCGCTTCCAAGTAGGTCTCCGATTGGCCTGGGTGATCTAAGATAAGAGAAGTGAGGGATGAAACAAGAGAAGGGAGAGAGAGTATTGTCATTTGAGACAAAATGTGTATCCTTCTCTCTTCTAAATATTCAGCATCTATTTCAATCCTAGTCTTAGATAAATAATTGAAATGACTTTATGTGTCTATGACAGTGTCTACTGTTGGTCCACTGGATAAGATGATGATGCAGTGTGCTCTCAGTAACCCACAGAAGTGTCTGCTAACCTCTTGGGATTTAATTATTTTCCTATGTAATTCTGGATCTGTCTGCTGCTAGCATCCGATAGAATCCAGTTGCATCCGCTATGTAATCCTGGCAGTGTGTTTGAGGATTATGTTAATGCTGGCGCAGTGCACAGGATGAGTCAGGCCAGGGTACTGCAAGGCAGGGCAGAGAGCTAGCCAATGCAGGGCAGAGAGCTAGCCAATGCAGGGCAGAGAGCTAGCCAAGGCAGGGCACAGAGCTAGCCAATGCAGGGCACAGAGCTAGCCAATGCAAGGCAGAGAGCTAGCCAAGGCAGGGCAGAGAGCTAGCAATGACAGTGCAGTGGCAGCTGTGATGGGTGTCTTTCCTTTAAAAGTTACTACTAGATCAGCCTCGATGAAGCAGAGCAGCGTTTCTTAAATGCCAGCCTCTAACAGTGGCATATTCTATTAGTGTAATAGCATTCTGGGCTAATAATAAAGTCTAATTGTAGCTATTCTGGGTCTATATTACATTCAAATTGCAGCCATTGTGGATTTGTATTAAAGTCTAATAGTGACAATTCTGGGTCTATTTCACAGTCAAATAGCAGCCATTGTGGGTTTATATTACAGTCTAATAGCAATTAGTACTAACTGGTTTCGGTGGGCACAGCCTCTTCCTTAGTTGAGTCTTTCAGGTTCTCATACTCCTTCTGCATCTTGGCTGCCTCTGCCTTGGTGTTGTCATCCTCCTCATGGGTCTTCCCTAGAACACAAACACAACATCAGATATGTACCACCAACCCAAAACCAACCAGAAATACAACACCAGACATTTTGCCATAAACCTCAAACCAAACACAAAAATAACATCAGACATTTGCCACCAATCCAAACCAAACACAAATACAACATTAAAACATTTATCACCAACTCAAAACCAAAAATAAACAAAATATCAGACATTTCACCACAACCCAAAACTTAACACAAACGCAACATCATACATTTAGCACCAACCTGACACAGACACAACATCAGACATTAACCACCAACCCGAAACCAAACACAAAGACAACATCTGACATTTCACCAGAACCCAAAACTAAAAACAAACACAACATCATACATGTAGCACCAGCCTAACCCCAAACTAAACACAAACTCAACATTTTGCAGCAACCAAACACTAAACTAAATTAATCTCTCTTGCCCCAACCCGACTCAACCTTGTTCTTATGAACATACCTTAAAATTCATGAAAAATAATTACTAACACATTTCCCAAAAAGTTGGGACACTGTAAAGTGTAAAGAATAACAGAATGCTATGATATGCAAATCATTTAAGAATAAAGTCACCCTAAAATTCCAAAGATTGTGTGGATCTCATGATCTACATTACATAATATCATTAAACGATTCAGAGAATCCAGGGAAATCTCTGTACCCAATATTGGATGGCCAAGGCCTTCAAGCCCTCAGACGGCACTGCACTGAAAACAGACACGATTCTGTAGTGGAAATCACTGCACGGGCTTCTGAAAACCAATGTCGGTGAACACAGTACATTGCTGCATCCACAAAGGCAAGCAAAAAAACTCTACAATGCAAAGAAGAAATCAAATATTGTATAAACGAGATCGAGAAACACTGCTGCCTTCTGGGGGCGGCAGAGAAGGTGGCAACATTTGTGGTCTGACAAAATATTTTTGGGAATCATGGATGCTGTGTCCTCTGGGCAAAAAGGAAAGGGACCATCCAGCTTGTTATCAGCTCACAGTTCAAAATCCACCATCCGTGATGGTAGGGGGGTTCATTAGTGCACATGGCATGGGAGACTTGCACACCTGTAGAGGCATCATTAATGAACAATATAAACAGGTTTTGGAGCAACATATGCAGCCATCCAGACAAAGTCTTTTTAAGGGAAGGCCTTGCTTATTTCAGCATGACAAAGCCAAACCACGTTCTGCAAAGATTACAACAGCATGGCTCCATAGTAAAAGGGTCTGGGGGCTAAACTGGCCTGCATGCAGTCCAGATCTGTCACCCATTGAAAACACTGGCTGCTTTATAAACGAAAAATATGAAAAAGGAGACCCGGAACTCTTGAGCAGCTGAAATGCTATATCAAGCAAGAATGGGAAAACATTTCACATTGAAAACTACAACAACAGGTCTCCTCAGTTCCCAAACACATACAGAGTATTGTAATAATAAGAGGTGATGATGCACAGTGGTGAATATGCCCCTGTCCCAGCTATTTGGAAACATGTTACTGGCTATTTCTTTTTCCAAAAACAACAGAATTTCTCATTATCAACATTTGATATGTTGTCTTTGTGCTATTTTCAACTAAATTTAGGGATAAATGATTGGCACATCGTTGCATTCTGTTTATATTATCATTTTACGCAGCATCCCAACGTCTTTGGAAACATATTTGTAATGACAGAAACTAGGACATATTTACCAGTTGGTGTAATGAAGCCAGGAATAGCCAACGTTTTTCCCAGCTTGTTCTTAGTCTGCAGAGCAATCATAGCATCCAGGTTCTCTGTAGCATCAAGGACAAATAGGTTAAACAGGTCTCTACAACACCAGTATTCAGAATATATTATAATCTATATTTAATATTTCTACATGGCTTCATTGTATCTCCCACACCGAACCAATCCTATCTCCTGACTCCAGTCTATTCTCTGGTCATATATCTCATGTTGGATCGTATTTCCTGTCTGATCCTTTATGTCCAGCTGGATCGTGTCTTTTATCTGATCCTATGCACTGTGCTCTCTTATGAGAAAGCATGGTATTCATTTACACGGCTATGCTGACGATACACAGATTAAAACACGATCAATGTATCCTCTGATGAATGTAGCCATATTGACACCTTGATTGAATGCGCCACTGACACAAATACATGGTCGGAACATTTCTTGCAACTTAATAAGGACAAAACCAAGGTTTGGTTATTGTTGCTAATACCTAAATAAAGGAACTGTGCTATTTTAGAATCCGACCTCAATCTTGCGGATCATGAAACAGACAAAATCTGCCTTAAACATTTAAGGAAGATTGAAAAGGTGAGTTTGTTTCTCTGCTGGACCAACATTATTGCATCCCTTTATTTCTAGCATGCTTGACTATTTGCTATTCCCTCTGGTTTTGTCTTACCTGACAAAACAGCAGCATTAATTCAAAATGTAACAGTAACAGTTCTAACAAAAACAATAAGAGAGAACACAACACCCTTTTAAAGTCCTGTCATTTGCCACCATTTCAGCTTTGCGTTTTGAAGGCTGTCTTGTTCATGGCAATTCATGTATTTATTTTACATTTGTATTAATTTATTCTTATTCTTAATTCAGTGGCCTGTCAACCATTGTTATGACTATTATTTTATTTCAGTACATTTTATTAACACTCTATCATAACATTTCCATTTGTACCCAAACAACTAGAATCCCATTTGTAATATACACTATACCTTAAAATGTGTGCTATCCTTTATTTGCCTTATTGCACATTTAGTATTGCTCATCTACACATTCCACTGATAATATGCATATTCTTAATACTATATGTACATTCCTCTATTTGCACATCTTGTGCTAACTGCATTGCACTGACACTAAAGTTGAATCAAATCTAATCTAATCTAATGACTTAAGCACTATACCATGTGTTATTTTATTTAAGAAAATGGCACTATAGGAATAAAGATCGATTTAATCTTAAGTGCACCTAATATCAATATATTTACATTGAACTAATCTTCTTTTTACACAATATTTCATTTTGATTAAGGATTTTGATTCAGGTTTTGAAGATGCATGTCAATTCTCCAGGTAGAAAATGCTAGTTCAGTTGATAAAAAGCCAGTTCAGTTGGTACAAAATACATTTCAGCTGGTAAAAAAGACAGTTGAGTTGGTGAAAAAGACAGCACTGCTGTGAAAAGGCAATTTTAGAGTGATGTCGTGTGTGACTAAGATAATGAAATACCACTCTTACTGTGAACAGGAACGATGTACAACACAGCCCTGGTTCTATCGTCTCGCTTTCACTTCAATTTTATTCAGTTTTATACCTCTCCATATTTTCTATCCTCTCCCCTCTCCCTTCCTCTTTTTATTCTCTTTCTTGCTCTGCTCTCTGTCCCTCCCTCCTTCTCTTTGTCTCAGTATCACCATTGATGGCTCTCTCTATAACCGAAAGGGACCTTAACCCCCCCACACACATTCACAAACACTGTAATTTCCCTACGTCAAGCAAATATGTTGTGTGATAGACAGGTGTGTACATGCAACAGATGTGACTCATCCATATCCACGACCACAGGTCACTGTGGAATAATGGCCGTTTCCTGGCAACCCGTAATTCAATCTCCGCGTCTACAGGGAACCTTAACATGATGTCGACAAGGTTGCCAAGGAAACCCCTATCTATTACGTAATGGGATTTTTTTGGGGTCTTTATTGTAATTGTTATCTTAGTCCTGCTGTCTAAGAACCTTCTCTCCCAGAGCACCAGGGAGATCAATCAGCTGGAACGATAAAGGGACGGGTCACTCCAAAGCAACACACGTAGATACATAGCAACATGACGCAGTTGAGACAAGTAGAGCCCTACATAGGTCCACAATGTCAACACAATTAACAGTGAAATTAATGAGGCATTTTCTCCTAACACAAGCAATGTACTGTACAGTATGCACATAAGTGTCTCTAAAGATGTGTACAGAATTTGATGTGATGTCAATGAAAACTTGTTTTCTTATGAGTTGGGGTTTTTAGCGCTGGGTTTGTGTCGAAAAAGTTACCACAGAGCAGGAGGTTAACGGTTAAATAGTCGATCAGAGATGATCATTTGAAATACTGATCGGTTGTGTGAAGCCTTGTATTCGTAGTGTAAGTAGATCTGTAAAAGTATCCACATTAACTAGCTGGCTTTCGCGGGGAGCTATCGATAGGGATGCTTGTGGGAGGATTGTGGCGTGTTGGTGTAGCGGAGGCCCAGGGTTCCACTCAGGTATGGGCTGAATCAGGAACAAGTGGTACCCTCTAAGCAGCATCAAATCCCTTACAAACAGTATCCTGGACCTGGGTGATCTGCTGTTGTGTTGAGTTATGCACACAAGCAAGAATTCACACGTTTAAGCACATAAGATAACAGACGTATAACACACTCTCTCTACACAATATACTCTCTACACAAGATAAAATACTCTCTAGACAATATTAACCGCAGTACAAATCCCTGCATATCATCTGACAGAGAACAGACAAACTATCATGTTACGGTTTCTGTCTATCTGTCGGTTTGGCTGGCTGTTGGTTAAAAGGCAGAGATAAAGTCCAGCTCAAACGAACTTTAACTGAAAGGTCAAACAGATGACAAGCACCCTAGAGCTTCACAGAGAGCTGTAAGAGTGTGTCTACTTCTATGTGTGTAGACAGCTTCACAAAGCCACAAAAGCTGTGATGTTTATCTGTCTGAACAGAGGCACTATGCTCTGTCGCAAAAACCGAACACACCCACTGGAAAGACACAAGGAAATACATACTACAACCCACAAATCCTATCACTCCCTGGATACACCTAAACTGCATTTCACATAATTTTCATAATAAACACTAATATAGTCAATGATAAACTGTAATATAGAGCATATTGAATATGAACTCTGATATAGTAAATGTTAAAGTGTGCAGTATGTAGATAGAAACACTGATAGATAAAGTTATATAGTAAATGTTAAAGTGTAATATACATTATGTAGATAAAAACACTAATAAAGTAAATGATAAACTGTAAAATACAGCACATAGAAAATAAACCCTGATATGGTAAATGATCAACTGTAATATACAGAATGTAGATAGAAACACTAATAGATAAAGTGAATGATAAACTGTAAAATACAGAATGTAGATAAAAACACTAATAGATAAAGTGAATGATAAACTGTAAAATGCAGAATGTAGATAGAAACACTAATAGATAAAGTGAATGATAACCTGTAAAATGCAGAATGTAGACAGAAACACTAATAGATAAAGTGAATTATAAACAGGATCATACCTAAGTAGGTAACCCCTTCCTCGGGTGTAATAGTTCCGTATTTCACCATCATCTTCACAAAGTCAATCAATGTCTTCATGATGGTGATCAGAGTTTCTCTCTCCTGGGCGTCTTGCTCTAGATTACATTAGATACATAGTTAGGGTGTATGTGTGTCGCTATGTGTGCGTGTGTGTGTGTGTGTGTGTGTGTGTGTGTGCGTGTGCGTGCGTGCATACCTGAGTCCAGACTCTTAAGCAGGCGGTAGAAATTAGGAAAGTACTGAAGGTCTTGAAGGCCATCTTCAGGGCTCAACTCGTTTCCCTCCTCCTCCTCCTCATCCAGACCCCTTTCCTCTTCCGCGTCTCCCTCTTTTTCCCAGTTGTTTTCCACTGTGTCATCCCCCTCTGCTTCTGCATCCCTATCGACATCGTCTTCAATGGCTGTCTGGTCTTCTTCGTCATCATCTTCTTCATCATATCGACGGTTAGGGGATTCATCCACATCCTAGAGAGACAGAAAGTTTGAGACATCATCATAAGCTTCATCCCAATCATCACAGTCCTCATCATCCCTATCCTCACTATCATCAAAATCCTCATCATCCCAATCCTTATAACCATCATCCTATCATCACTATCATCATTATCATCATCCCTATCATCATTCCAATCATCATAATCATCATCCTATCATCACTATCATCACAATCCTCATCATCCCTATCCTCATAACCATCATCCCTATCATCACTATCATCATCTTTTAGTTACCTTTTAGTCATTTTTTTACTCAAAATTATCAAATGTTTGGCCAGTGACTTCTTAGGCATTATGAATATAGGTGAATATGAATCATACCACATTGGCATCAGGAGTCTCGTCTTCCTGGTCTCCCTGGGTCAAGGCATAGTCCACTCCAAGGTCCTCTATTTCATTTTTCTTGGCATTCTTAGTGATGAGATCCTGAAGAGCCTCAGCCACCTCATACTCCAGAGTGTCTGCCTGGCTGTCTGTAATCTGGGGGGGGGGCAAGCTCTTAAAGGTAAATGAATCCCTCAGTATAATAGGGGGATTGTAAGAATCAACCACACTGTGAGTCGATAATTACGGTCTATGACTAAAACAACTACAGACATACACCAGAACTGACTGGCCATCAATAACAGGCTTAGTGGATTGGTTGAAATGGGGTTTGTTTCTGAAAAATGATTGGGGCATTGAGGGTACAATTGGCCTGTGTTGTAACAAAAGTCCAGGCCAATGTCTGGTACCAGTCTGTCCCAGTTCATCCATCAGAGTTGCAATCAATGCATTTTGAATTAATTTAATCCAGGCAGTAAAATAGAAAACCAAAATGATGTTTTCTAAAGCTTTGAAAACTTATTGGGAGTTATACTTGGACACTGCTAATGAGAAATGTAAAAAACGATATCATTACAATATTCAGCAGTACTTCACATATAATATTATTTTTTCAAACATTTGAAATCCAGTTTGCTTTCTGAATGAATTGAAAAAAATACTTTGGAAAGTTGAAGATTGTGACAGTTCTTTGGAAATACAGCATGTCACGCTGAGCTGCGATGCTTCTTCACACTGTTCAATCAGGAAGTCAGCCAAGCCATACGACCAGAAGAAGTATCCAAGAAGCAACGTGAAAAGCACAGTTGAGCAGACATTCTGTCTTAGGACAGCAAGTGCTGTTCATTAATTTATTTATATCATTAATTATTAACTTCCCAGCCGCCAAGTGAGCAGTTTTAGTATGGAATTCAATTAGAATTTGGTCTACATAAAATGAAACAGATTATTTGCTATGTGTGAATTATTTGCACATTAACTCATGACATTTTTTTATGCTAAGGTTGTTACCAGTACTGATATACAATAAGTAAGACAAATGACATCCAGGAAAAAATACTGTATCAAAGCAATCTGGGTAAAAAAGGACATGTTTCTTCAATCATACAGTCTTTCCAAAGGAAATGTTGTGACCATTAGAAATCATGTCATTATGCAACAAGACAAACTGAATGTGATTGTTTGATACACTGCAGGGCATTGTACCTTCCTCCATTTATTAACCAGAGAGATCCGCTACTCCTCAGTTAAAGTACATCTGATTCTAGTTTAAAGACAAAAATCCTGCTGCATCATTTAGGACCTGAAAAAGCCTGTCTTTGTTCTGTTTTTCCAAACAGGAGGACTTACCAAGCCCAGTTTGAGAAGCTTGGAGACTATCCTGTCGAACACTCCTCTGTCATCTTCCTCGTAGATCTTTGTTGCGATCTTCTGGACGATGTCTTCAGCTGTGAGAGGGGTGCCATCTACCTGTCTGAAGCTCTCTGGGTCATCTGGAATCAAAACCAAGGACATTGACCTTCAGCTAACTGTGGTGTCACATTTGTTTAATGTTGGTGAGTGAGTCTCAACTGTTCACAGATGTCTTCCAAGAAGCTATATCTCAAAATATCAAACTCTAGAAGAGTTTTTGTTTGTTAAGGACAAACAGTTCTACCACAGTTGTACACTATATATTAGTCCTTTTTGTCCAATGGTTTTGACAGCCTAAAGAAACAGTAGTAAATGTAGAAAAACCAATCTATCAAAATCTTTTCATCTAAAACCACTGTTCAGAGACAATAAACAAGTTGGCTGCTATCTTGGTTGCCTGATTTTGTGTATGAGTGTCCTATTGGGTGCAGCATAGATCTGACAGTATTTAATGAGTTACGGTCCCCCCGTCTCTCTCCCACTCCTAAATCTTCCTCTGCCTTAGGTTTCTATCCCTGTGCCAGTATTACTCTTATATAACTAACTAAAGGGCTGATAATGTAGGCAGCACTAGCACACCAGGAACCACAACACCAGAAGGCACACACACAAACACATGCGCACACACACATGCACACACACACACACGCACACAGAGATTGCCCACAGCAAAAACTGAAAAGATCACATCTCATTCTTACCAAAATGCTTCCATCAAATAATGAAACTGAAAAGACCCCACCCGATTTTAGTTAAATCGTACTAGAACGTCACAGAACTCGTTGTTTTTCTGTCTAAATAATAAATCTTGAAAGGTGTCCATGAGCCACAAATCTAAATTTGTGTTTGTGTTATGTAATCATTCAAAATAAATCAAGTCTACAGTAAGTAGAAATCAAGATATCTTTCTTCTGGATGTACATCCAGTCCATTGACACCTAGTCTAAAATGCTGGTGTCTTGTTTCAGAGCCAGCTACAGTACAGTACAGCAGGTCAAATGTCCATTCAGCTCTCAGGTCCTGACTCACCCAGAGACAGGAGATACTCTCCAAAAAATGAGCCCTGCTCAGAAGTATCAAACTGTACAGATAACTGATACTGTTCGGGTGTTGTTTAGCCCCAGTGTAAGATCGCTCAGGCACGGAAGTACCCAGCAATCCCTGCACAAACACCAAAATGAAGATAAGGTAAGAGAAGGTAAATACATCAGCCACATATGGGGAGGTTTTTTCATACATACAAAATATATTCTTAGCCTAGATGTAGGGAGCAGATAGACTTGCGGTAAGACCTGTGCCTGTGTTCCAATGGACTCTTCATCTCTATGTCAGAGCAGTGATTAAGTCAAGGAAGGATTCAAGATATATTTCAACATGGCCCTTTTCTTTTGTGCGGTTCTTAATGTTTGACCCCAAGTCTAATGCAGTTATTTTCTTCCAGTGAATTTGGTCAAGATTAAACACTGAGTCTGTGAGAGACATAAACAGTTCTTGTCCCACATGGCAACATATCTCCTTTGTAGTGCACTACTTTGACCAAGGCTCATAAGGTTCTAGTTAAAGGAAGTGTGCTTTATTGGGGATACGGCGTGATTTGGGAAATGGTAATTGTCTGTGGTCTCCTGTAGCATTAGTGGATGGGGATTCAGAGCTTGTAGCTTAGCCTTAGCACTACTTCAGCCAACACTGTCTCAGCCGACAGCCTTTGAGATAATCTCCTCTTTTCCCTCTCACTCATTCCCTCTGTCTCTCTCTCTCCTATCTCTCACACATTTCATCTGTCTCTCTCTTTTTCCTCTTTCCATCTGTCCCTCTAATTTCTTCACAACAAAATGTCTGCCGTCTGACCTGGCTGGCAGCAACATGGCACGGCTTCAGACCAGACAGTCCTACAGAGGGATCAGACACAGAAGAGACCTGATCTGACATACAGGCTCAAAGCCAGCCTGGTCACATAGCACAGAGACAAAGAAAAAGACAGGGACCCTTTGTCTATACCTAACTAGCAGAAAAGCTTCTTTTAGTACCCTTCTAATGAGGTCTATACTGGATAGACTCTGTTCAAGAGGCCATTATTGCGTCATTCTGACTGGTTTAGAGACAGAAAGAAGTGTCAAAAACAAATGTTTAGACCTTATTCATATGGTTCCAATATGGTCTAATAGACTGCAGAGCTAAAATACATCTAGATATCTAGTGTAGTTAACAAAAGCAAAAAGCTAACGTAACAGTTTGTTACTACTTCTATCTTACAGAATCACATGTATTGTACCATTAAGTGAATGTAAACCGTTAAAAGAAAATTAATTTTGTCATCAAGAAATAATTATTGGTTTTGTGATGAACCTGCCTGCAAGAGGACACGTATTTTGCCCCCACGCACAGTGACAAAGATCGTTCAAGTGGCAAAAGAATCTCCAAGGATTCAATTTGGAGTATTGGAGATGATCATGCAGATGATCCAAACCTCTGATTAGACACCACCTCCATCTCAACAAGTTATTTGGAAGGTTTGCCCGAAGAAAGCCTTTGCTGTTCACAAACCAGAAATATAAGTGCCTGGAGTTGGCTAAATGTCATTGGATGTTTTATTGTTCTACTGATGAGACTAAAATAGCATCTTACAGCAAGAGAAGAATCCAATGCCTACCTCCAGATACACAAGAACATCTTTCTCTGACAATTGCCTTAAGATTTTGCAATGGCCCTCACAGTCTCTAGACCAAAATTCCTTAAAGAATCTGTGGGGTGAGCCGAAGATCAGAATTCACAAGTAACGACCAAGATCTCTGAAATATCTGAAGAATTTCTGTATGGAGGAATGGTCTCAAATACCTTCTTATATGTTCTCCCACCTTATTAATGATTATACAAGATGACTCAGAGCTCTTATTTTGACAAAGGAGGGTGCACAAAGTACTAAAGGCAGGGCTTTCAATAATTGTGGCATGCATGCTTTTGAATAAAATAATTATTTCTTGATAATTTTATTTTCTTTCAACAATTGTCAATCAAATAAAGATTAGATTCACATAATTGTTTTAGTGTAAGATCAAGCTGCTAAACAACAAAAATTTTCATAACCTTTTTTGTTTACATTGAGAGACAATAATTTAGGGGGTCACTGTATATAAATTTGTATTCACATAATGCAGCAGAATTTACCATGTTGCTAACTATTATATTTTTTGTTTTGGCTTTTAATTAGGAAAATTATATTTCTTTGCCCTGCAACTGTTCCATTGGTCCTTACGGTACAAGAGAAAGTCCAACACTGTTTCTGTCAATATCTATGTACGTAAGGTAAAGTAAGAGGTAGATCTTCACAAGCGTAGACATATTATGTACACACGATAACACTGCCTGGTAAGCTCACATTGCAGTCAACGGTTATCAATTGAAATACACTTTAAGCCAATAACAAGTAAAAAACTTGCTAGCAATTGACTTTTTCACGACCCCTGTCACGGTAGAAACATACTGATATACATACCTTTGAACTTATCATTTTCCAACTTGGTGGAGTCGTAGTCTTCTGCTAGCCGACGGTTCTTGGTGGAATCTGATTCATCTGGGTAGTAGGGCTCCTTCTCAAGGTTGTCTCTGACTGGTGTCTCATTGGTCCCTTTTGACCTCTGACCTTCTGCCAGCGACTTGAGCACGGTGAAGTCATCGTTCTCCTGCTCCACCTCCAAATTTTTAGGTGCTGCAGTAGGCTTATTGTCTAAGGCAGAAAAAATTAAGGAGGCTATACATAACGTCCGCTTCAGGAGATGCTCTTATAACACCAAAGAGGTACTCCCTTTTGACCAGAGAGGTGGACATCCACATCCCTCATAAATGATTGCCCTTAAACGTGACCTGATTTTGCCAGCTAAACTTCAATAATGTTGCATAGGAGCCAGCAGCCAAATCACCATGTAAACAATCCACTCACCTGCTTTCACATTATCTGCCTCTGCAATCTGTGAAAAAAAACGAAAGCATGTAAACATTTCTGTTTACAACAAACTACAATAAACAATAAACTATAAACAACCGTTATAGCTGTATGTTTTCTTTGGACTATGACGTTGTTTTCATCAGCTCTCCCTTCCCTTGTTTGACAGGATATTACTTGCTAGACACCATACTGGGCAGGGAGAGGGAGGGACAGAGAGAAAGGGGTCCAACCAAAATATGGATTTTTCATTTAACCCAATCCCTCCTAACCAGGAGAGGATCAAGGAGCTGCCATTATGAGTGCCCAGAGAGGATTTAGGGTTAACTGCCTTGTTCAGGGACATATCCTCGGATTATTGTCCTTGCCAGCTCTAGCAAAGTTTTGATTACTGGTCAGATGCTTTAACTTGTATCCCCAGAGAAAGACAGAGTGAGACAGAGAGAAATACAGACAGAGAGACATAAAGAGACAGAGATAGAGAAGTAATTAATACAGTACATTACCTGCTCCTTAATTGGTTTCTCTTCAGTCAGTTGTCTGTTATAAACATCTTTAACTGCAAGGAAAGGAATTGTCCTCATCATCATCTTCATGTTTATAAAATAATCTATATAATTAGTGTCACCACATTTTACCATTCATTTATCTGATATACGTTACAGATACACAGGTAAGGTCAGTCAACCCAATCAGCTAAATTCATCATTTGTAGATAACTGACATGAGAACAGTGGATGTTCTTTATTTTTAAGTAAAAGTGTTTTCACTGCGATACGTCCCACATTCATTTGATTTATTGGTTTTGCTGCATAGGCACATACGCGTCCTTTATTTATTTTGAATGTTTCAATTACGAGAAAGGGGTAAAGGCCTTTTATAATAGAATTGCAGTCCCAACAACCCCACCGGACGCAGCAGCGTCATAATCGGCCTAACGAAAAGATTACACTGTATTGGAAATAGAACACACTCGACCTCACATCGCACGCAACCCACCAAGTCTCTTTGTCTAGTTGTTAATAACCCGCTCTATTTCACTTGTATAACGTTATTTTAAATAAACGTTCGTATTTGAATTTCATTTTACCTCAACAAATATAACAACGTGTTAAACATTGTTAATATGAACATCAAATTACGGCAAACTAAATAACATTGATATCAACTGCAGCCGTTATCAGCAGGTCATGCACTTACCATGCTCTGTAGCGGCAGGTGTCGGAAAAGCAGACATCTGGGGAACATTCACAGCAAAAATCCCGAGCAGAAGAACTCCCATTATCTTTGACGCCATTCTGAAACAATCATCCACTCGAACAGTGGCTTGTATTTGCCAGGCGGTAGATTAGGTTAAACCCGATCCTCTTTAGGGTGCTGTGTTTTGTGGATGGTGCTCCCGGCGTTAGCGGTCCAAAACGGGATAATTGGACTGCTCGTCTGCTTCTAGCTGCTGGTGCTGAAACTGTCCCCGGTGATGCGCTATAACTCTACCTACTCTATCTGCTCCTCCAGCTGGCTCAAAATCTCAGCTCTCTTATTGCACTAGTGGAGCTGTTGACGACCCTTGGTGCTGAAACCAGCTAACGCTAAGTAAGAGCCTCTAGCGAACTCACCTTCCGTGGGAGATCGAAGTTGCTAACCGAAATAACACGTCCTGCTCCTGTCGCTCTCTTTGTGTCTCTCATTCTCCCCTTGTTGTTCTTCTGCCGGACCAGGAGTTGGTGGGGAGTGAAATTAGTATCCGCCCCTGGTCGTGCGTCACAGACACACACACACACACACACACACACACGTATATACACACACACAGCCTGCGTCAGAATCACATAGCATCTTCAATTGTTCCGGCAAACACACACTGACACACGCACAAACAAACTCATTAGCTGGATGAAATGAATAGATCAGCGCTGGGAGCATCTAAGATGGGTTTTGAGTGTGCTGTGAAGGTCAGAGTAACTAACAATTTTGTGAGCCTTATGTTTGAGATGGAGCACATGTTGTTTGCTGATTGGACAGGTCTGTCTGTTAATGTGAAAAAAAATGAGCAGTAACTATATTGTATGTCAATGTGGTATGTGTTATGTTTTGACAAATATCATGCTAGAAGCTCACTCACTAACTCACTCCCTCACTCATTCACTCACTCACACACCCACACATATACATACACTCAATCACTCACTCAGATATTTACTAAGCTAAATTACGACACCAGTTTATTGCCTTTAACAAACCATAACCTGACCTTTACATATACTCTAACCTCAACCTCAACAATCTAACTTTCATTCCTAAACTGAACTTTTGCCAAACTCCTAACCCTAAACCTATTATGGCAAACCCTAAACCTAATTTGAACACTTCCTCCAGCTTTTGCCCTGAACCTTTTATGATATAATCACAGTTTGAGGAAATATCTATCCCTAATATTTAGTCAGAAACACAAACACATCTCTTCTTACAGTGATTTTTAAATGAATTTAGTTCCTTCTTCTACACTGTCTACCTATTATCTTCCTTCTTTGTTCAACCCTCATGCACACCGCACACTAACACCCCTGTAATCTGATAGCTGCTGCATGACATCACTACTGAAAGACTAGATTGCAGACAAATCACAATCACTATTACAATTTAATTTGAATTCACTATTAGTTTCATCCGACACAGTCTCTAACTACCTATTACATTTTTAGCAATCACAATTCATAACTCACTGTTACAGTTTTACCGGTCATAGTTTTTAACTCACTATTACACCTTCATCAATCACAATTTTCAACTCACAATTACAGTTTTATCAGTCTACTGGAGTCATCCCCTTTCAACAGTACTCAATTTAGATATTGATGGATATTCTATTGTTTTGGAGGGCAGAACAGCAGGCAGGATGATTCTCTCCTCCTATATTTCTAATAGATTATGGGATACATGCCACCATCTCCTGGAGGAACATAGTGCTCTCTGGTTTTGTTTTAGCTCATCTCAGAAGTTTGGATTGGAACCATAGACTTACAATAGACTTATAATATGGCTGATTTATCCTTTAACATCCCCGATCCAAGCGAAACTGAATAAAACACAGTCCAAATAACACAGTGATGGAAAACAGGTTTCTGTGTCAGAGCAGGAGAGGAATGGATGCATGAGAAAAAAGAGGCAATGGCAGGGGAGGAGAAGAAGAGGAAGAAAGGAGCCAAAAATGAGTTGTAAGAGCAAAACCAGGAGTAGGAAGATGTGTTCACAGCTTCCCAGTGATCAAAGGATTTCTACTGCCCCCTAGTGTACCAAAGTGAGTCATAAATGCACCCTTCTCTCTGTAGTTGATTGCTGTTGATTGAGAACATGATATAAGATAGTCAAATGTTATTTGAGAATGTCCATTCCCTGAAATTCTAATGTGTATTCATATGATACCAGGGGTCGAATACCAGTCCACCAATAACAAATATGAAAAAGACATTAGCAATGGCCCGTATTGACTTGAATCTGGGACAGATTTAGGCAGCTGCATTTAATGGATGAATAGCACCACAGCATACCTGTTATGACATCTCTTTGACCCCACTATGTCTACTGACCTCTGGTGCAAACTTCATTCAAGAAAACAAGTCAAGATGGGATTTTCCTCAATCCTACCCAATTTGCACAAACAACTTTTACCTTCCTGTGTGGGACCCTGGGGAGGATGTGTAACATGTCTCCTGGCCCCACTGTGTACTATAAGGTAGAGAGGAGCAACTTTGGGGCCCTTGGAAGTGAAAATTAACAGCTCATTATAGATATCTGGAAATTCCTAACAAAGTGGGAAGTGAGAAAGTTCAACATACAACTGGTAAAAATCTGTTTGAACAGCCTTCCGGTTGTCAATTTACAGAATTTGGGAGATTCCTTTTACGCAACAGGAATAAACAGTGTGGTGGATTACCGTTTATCAAGAAAACTACCAGTTTCATGTATTGCTGTCTCACTACAGCACAGGCTGTGGCTATATTAACTTACTTGGTAAAATAAGGCTAAATAAAACATAGTAATAATATTAAACCCAACATGATCGCTGACTGCTTCCAATTTAACCTCACAGTCTCTCACAAGCTCAAGCCTAAGACCCAGAATACATCCACTCTGACAGGAGGAGGTTATTGAAAAGGGGAAACAAATCTCTGAAACGTACCAGGGTTCAATGCACTGATGATAAACAGCACCAATGATTTGTTCTGTCTGAGACCCATTTGATGATGCTGCCATTCAGGTCTACATTGAAGGTGGATATATTTTTCCATAAATATAGTTGCATTTACTCTTCCTTTAAACACATGATGTGAAATCTGAGGTCGGAAACGTCTGGCAAACCATGATTTAACAAGTTAAATGTCTGCTTTATATTATTTAATGGCGACGACAGGCATGTCATTGATCTCAGATGATTAATGTCCTTCAAGCATGTTCTTTGTAGTCATAGTCATTGTGGGTTTTGTCTTTGTGGATGCATTAGCTTTCATTGACTATAGGAGTTGAACTATGTTCAGTGGTACTTTTACCTATTACCAACCACGCTAATGGAAAGCTGAATGGACTGGTATTATTTTGAGATTAAAGACCAACTGCGGGTCATGTACTGTACATTTTATTCAAAGGGTTTGTATAAAAAAATGCAATTCTATGTATATACAAGCCAGCTGCATTGCTTTTTGTAAATCATTTGACTTTATAAAAAAAAATACTTATTTCTTTAATATAAGGTTTATTTAGCTAACACAGCATGATTTACAAGAACCACATAACTGTAGTTGGCCCCTACATGGGAACGAGTGGAGTAATTCCTTTGAAAACATCTTCAGTATTTCCTGTTTTGGACCTTGACTCTGTTAATTGTTTTATGTCTGCAGCTAAAGAAAAAGCTAAGCACAGGCAAAAGCTAAGTAGGTATTGTCTTACTGTAAAAAAAAACATTATCCATGGAGGGGAACATGATCAGATAAATAAATTGAGGTTATTTTGTTTATGGGTTAATATTTAAGTATCGTTTCTTAGTTTAGTTTTTAATGTCGGCAGTCTGTTAAAGAGAAACAGTCCTGTACTGAGAAACAAACTGTTGGTTAGAAAGCAAATTTCAAACATCATTTTTCAGTCAATAATGTAGAAATCATTTTGAATATCAGATAAATGGAAAAGCTGTTTGGTTTCAAAACCAATAAAACACAGCAAAATATGATATTTTTTATCAATTATTTTGTACATTTTTAACCAACTTTTCTAATTGTAATTGAATCAATGACATATTGCTCCGGGTAAAAATAAAAGACCCCTGCACAATTTTCTTTCCTTTCCAAAAAAGTTGAAAAGGCAAGATTCGAGGGAGGAACAGAAGCGTTCAATTTGCAGTGGTCTCTTAATTTTAACCCTTCTCTTCCTCACTCAAAACCTTAATTTTTGTCTTTTTTGGAAAGGAAAGAAAAAGGTGCTGTGCTCTCTTTTTTTCCCCTGAGCTTTATAATGGTTAATGGAACTATGTATGCAAATCCCATTACATACTGTAAATGAGTAATAGAAATACAGTATATTGCAATACACCAGCTAGTTATATACATTTTTGTCTGATCTGGACTGGATTTAAATAGACACTGGGCTCAGCCCACATGCATCGATTAACTATAACAATTTGGACCCTTAATATGTTCACCCGGCACTGCCAGAAGAGGACTGGTCACCCCTCTGAACAAGGTTCCTCTCTAGGTTTCTTCCTAAATTCCGGCCTTCTTAGGGAGTTTTTCCTAGCCACTGAAGTTCAACACTTCTGTTGTTTGCTCCTTGGGGTTTAAGGCCGGGTGTTTTGTAAAAGCACTCTGTGACAACTGCTGAAATAAAAAGGGCTTTATAAAAAACATTTGATAGATTAATTGATTACTCAGTTACCATTAGGATGACACTGGATGCAAGGGATGGATATTAAGATGTCCTTTCTCTTCTATTCTTACCATATAATAAATGTAATGTAATGGTCCGTTGTTCAGAAATTAAATACTCAATATAAGTACCTGCTGTGAAGCAGATACGCAACATATGTCCTCACATATGTCCTTGTAGAAGACGTATGTACATTATGCACGAAAGGTTGTGAGGTGTATTACCACTAGAGGTCACAAGACTCCTGGTTGCAATTCCCAAATAGCACACTGTTATTCAGAATGGGCTGTGATATCCGACGTCATAAGCATTGGCTTTATCTCAGGAGGTCACTGACTCAGAGACTGGTCTGGGCAGACTTTATCTATTAGTCTTTTAACATCTCATCATCAGTGGATATTTATATCCAACACCACCTGGGTGCTATGGTAATGTGTGGGTGCTGCTATGGCAATGTGTGTGTGGGTCTGATCCACATCTAACAATACATGGGGTGACCTCACAAAAGTAGACACCAACATTATTAGGCGAGCAAATCCTATTAGGAAAAATTTGATTTCTGGCTTTAAAACATACAATTGGGCATAGTGTTTTGGGCATCAACATTTTGGTTTAGGTGTTAGGGCTAGGTTAGGATTCGGCCTAAGGGTTAGGTTTAGGTGTTAGGGCTAGGTTAGGATTAGGATTAGGTCTAAGGGTTGAGTTTAGGTGTTAGGGCTAGGCTAGGATTAGGCCTAAGGGTATGGTTTAGGTGTTAGGGCTAGATTTGTATTAGGCCTTATGTTTAGGTTTAGGTGTTAGGGCTAGGTTGGGATTAGGCCTAAGGGTAATGTTTAGGTGTAAGGGCTAGGTTGGGATTAGGCCTAAGGGTAATGTTTAGGTGTTAGGGCTAGGTTAGGATTAAGCCTAAGGGTAAGGTTTAGGTGTTAGGGCTAGGTTTGGATTAGGCCTAAGGGTAATTTTGAGGTGTTAGGGCTAGGTTGGGATTAGGCCTAAGGGTAATGTTTAGGTGTTAGGGCTAGGTTAGGATTAGGCCGAAGGGTTAGGTTTGGAGGAACATACATTCCTGTGTTTCCGGTCTAAATAAGAATAGACCTGTCTTCATAGGCCATATTTGGTATAGCCTGTGAAGACAGGCCATACCAAATAAACAATTAGGTCCAACCTATCAAACTATTCATAGTTTATGATTTATTGAGCTTGCGATGGGGAAGAGGAGGAAGAGAGTTGAAGGAGGATATTGAGGGGTAGAGAAAATGGGAGGAGTGTGGATGGGAGTAAGAAGAGGAGAGGGGTGATGGTAATGCTTCAACTCTCCTTTCATGAAGACAAGAGTGTTTTCACTTGTTGAACATGTTAGGAGACAACCAAAGCTTCTGTTGTTGATGTCCCTGCTTTATAGTGTGGCCGCATGTGTGTGTGTGTATATTATGGGAGGGTGGTCTGTCTGTTCTTTGGTACACTGTCTGTGTGTTTATAACAAAGACACACTGAAACACTCAGCCAGCAGATTAAGGGTTTTCACTTAAGCATTAAAGAGCTGACAGAGACCTACTTTCTGAGTATGACTTTTAGTTGTGGTTAACCCAGGTTTATGGTAGGGTTAAGGAATGTGAAGGAGGGGAGGGTGCAAGGTGGGAAGGAGGACAAGGCGGTGATGAATAGAGGATAAGAGAGGCTGAGAAGGGAATGAGGAGAGGGTTAGGACAATAGAGAATGAGTGTGAAGAGAGGATGGTAAGAAGATGATTCATATAGAAGAATATGGAAAGAGGACAAGATAAGAAAAAGGAAGAGAATAAGTAAAGAATGAGAAAGATAGGAGAATGAGGATAAGGACAGGATGAGGATGAAAAGAGGATAAGGAGAGGAACTAAGAGAATTATTAGAGGAAAGGAGAGGGTCTAAAGAGGATGAGGAGAGGATGAGAATGAGAACAGAATGTGATGAGCAGAGGATGAGTACGAGGAGAGAATGATGAGAGGATGAGAATAGGAGAGGATGATGATGATAAGGAGAGAATGATGATGAGGAGGGGATGATGATAAGAAGGGGATGACGATGAGAAGAGGGAAGAAGAGGATATGGATGAGGAGAGTGAGTATGGTGAGAGGATGAGGATGAGTTGAGGATGAGCATAGAATGAGGATTTGGAGAGACAATGAATAAGGGTGTACAGCAGACATCTTTACACCATAATGTCCAGAAGACCAAAGGATCAAACTTCAGGCACAGGTTTATAAGGAATCTTTAATAAAAGATAAACGTGTTACACCCTGGCAAAGAGGATACAGACACAAACAAATTCTGCACATGCACATGCACACACACACACACACACACACACACACACACACACAGACACACACACACATACACACACACACACACACACACACACACACACACAGTCTAGGTGACGTCTTCTGTGCTGTCAGTGAACTGGGAATCACTTAAAACAACATCCTTTAGAAGGTGCCAGCTGATCAACATGATATTGGAAGCTTCAAGCCCTAGATATAAGACATGATGATACCCACACACAGAGAGACCAAAAGAGAGCCAACAGACAGTATATTTACAAAACATTGAATCATCCTTTTTGGCCTGGATTCTGAGCAGTAAAGCTATATGTACACAAACACGAGGGAATAAAGATGGGACCATTTCACACTGTCATACAGTCACTTTAATAGGATTGAAAATACAGTATGTAACTGAGTACACACTAAGGGAATGTTTTTAATAGGTGTGTTTACTCCCTGCGGGAATTGAACCCATGAACTTGGCGTCGTTATTGTAACACATAGTATGTGTGATAAAGGACTCATTAGCTTAATGCTTGCTAGCTTTTGAATAACATGACAGATAGATACACTTGAGGAAGGTTTGTGAAACATGTGTGTTGGTCAAGCATAGGACCTGGCCTCTAGCCAGGGATGTGCCAAAATGGAAGTGGTACTTAACAAGGCAGCTGCATAACATCTTTTAAATTGGGTTTAGGGTTAGCATTACATTAACGCCACAGTTTTATCAACAGAGCCACTCAGGACCAGGTATAGGGTGTGAGGTGTGTACCTTTAAACAAGACTCCATGTTGATGAAAACAGTTGAAGCTGGTCCTGGGTCTCTGTTTGAGTAGGGCTGCTAATATTAGACAGCTATTCCCCAGAGCGTAGGTCAATACTGTCCTTGCACATCTCAGAGATATTACACTGAGGTTGGAAGGGAGAACGAGAGGAGAGGGAAGGAAAATCATCTAATTGTACTGAGCCTTGACAATAAGTAAATATCTCATAAGTACACATATAGTTCATCAACACCATGGCAGCTCCATAGAAGGAATAAGGCAGAGGAGATTGAGCAGGGATGGAGGGAGACAAAAAACTAAAGAATGAGAGAAAGAAAGAGGAAGGAACTGGAAAGGGGGAAAAGGTGTAGTGAGTGAATGAAAAAAGTATTTCTCTGTCCAGGAAGAACCAATATCAAAGGGAGTTGAGGACAGGAGCTAGAAAAGAGGGGAGGATGTGTATGATGAGGAAAAAAGGTTATAGGTCACATTAAACAGATCAAACAGTGAGCAAGGACAGAGAAAGTCCTTAAAGTTCCCTTGGTCAGAAAGAAAAAAGCGCAAATCTGTGTAAAGGAGAGGAAGATGAAAGGTGTGTCCCATCAAGCTATCCTTGAAGTGTGCACTCTTTCAACACTCCCCACGAAATAATGCATGGATTATTGGGTTACAACCACGGAAAGCGAACAGTAGGAATAGACGAGCTGGGTGTAATATCAGGTTAATGGTGAAAGATCAGGGGTCAGAGGTTAAAGTGTTCCGTCGTCCAGCAGTTTGTTGATCCCATTGCAGATCTTCCTCAGGTAGAGTCTGTACTCCTCCTGGTCTCCATAAAGCTCCGCCAAAAACTCCCCATGAGCAAAGTGGTTGAACACGTGGTCAATGCGAGCATGCGACCGTGCGGTCAGGTGCTGCTCCACCAGTGCGTGCAGAAGGTCCCGGCACTCCAGCAGTAGCTCAGAGAGGATGCAGCGGTCAAACGTGTACTCCACCTCATAGAAGCTGACCGCCGTCATGGCGGCCTGGTTCATCTTCTTCTTGAAACGTTCAACCGTGTCCAGTTCGTCGGGGTTGAACTGGTGGTTGCGGTACAGGATTCCAATTTTCAGGGCAATCTTTATGACATCTTTGACTATCTTGTGGGCCTCCTTTTTGCTCTTAGTGAACTCCCGGCTGGCCTTGTACAGCTCATCCAGAATCTCACTGCTGACATCGTCTGTCAGTAGGTTGGCCACTGCCATGGTCGCCATCTTGGATAGAATCTTCTTCTGTGCCTGGAGGGCCAGTGAGCGGGAGTTGAAACTCTCCTGACCTGAAAGAGGGAGGAAGGTGTGGGAGAGAAGAGGGAATAAAAAATTAGGGAATGGGGATGGAGGTATGGAGGTACAGAGAAAGTGTGGGAGAGGGAGAGAGGGAGTGTGCATAAAGAAAGAGAGGGGGGGAAGGGGATAGAAGAGAGGTAGGGAGACAGGGGAATGATGAGCGGAATGGTGGACAGTGGAATAATAGGAGAGGGAGAGAAAGAGAGAATATTGATGGAAGTGGGGGAAAAATAAGCCAGGAGAGGAGAGAATGATAGTTATTAAGTAGGCGCTCCATAGCACACCTAAACAAACAAATATTCCTCTGTGTTACAGAACATCATTTTTAAAGTCATATTCAATAATTAATAGAAATAACAGGGATAATAATAACAAGAGTAGGCTTATATATTCAAAATATGGTAATTTAAAGGAGAAAATGGTGACATTGGAAAAGGTCAGCCCAAGAGTGTACAAGGAGAATAGCTAACTGTATGTAGATAACCATAGTAGCTAACTAAATAACAGTATGTAACTCGGAATTCTTGTTATTCCCACATGTGGTTCGGAATGTTCATTTTTATAGTCTCTCCTGCTCGTGGTACGACTTAAATCAAGCTGACATTTTATTTACACATTTTTTATGTGTAAATAAAATGGCACCAGACAGTGGCACCAGACAGCCAGCACCAATAGTAAGTCTCAACAGGGAAATTCAATTTTTTCCTTCAAAAAAAAAGTATCCCGTCATTTAGAGCTTTTTATGTTGAATGAGAGAAATGGCCAGCAATTGTCCTTTCAGACCCATATCAGCCTGTGCATTCCTCCATCACAAAAAAGCAATGTCAATATTTATTTTAGTTTCATCTGAAGCATCATCCCAATTTATTCAATACAGTGACATAATAACATAACCCAGCTACCACTGATATGGTTTCAACTATGATTGATGGGACAAGTGCAAAACAACTCAGGCTAATTCCGTGGTAAAACAACACAATCACAAGACGTTTTACTGACTTCTCAAAAGACTTGGAGGAGGGGCTAATTTAAAAGATATGAGACAAACGCTTTATTATTCAAGTGGCAAAGCGTTTGGCTTGTTGGTATATCTGTGTGTGTCAAATCAAGCCAAAGTAAGTACAATTTTGAATATTGTTGATTTGTATTTAAGTGGGAAGTATTTGAAATGGAAAGCCAGTTGGTGTATATACAGATTGGCCACAGGCTATGGCAGGGAAGGGGTAGGGGCTGCAGGCCCTCCTCAAACGGACGGCACCGGGCCCAGGACGGACTAGGCTTCAAGGCAGATCAGTACGCAGCTAAATTCTGTGTTGTCACCACTGTCAATTTTAACAAGACAAGATCACTGAAAGAGTGAGTTTTTTTCCACGCTCTGTGTGGACATGTGACCAGAGCTCACAGCTGTTTTTCCAGATGGCTTTTGCGCGGTAAGTTGCTTTTCCGTGTATTCAGGCTGAGGGATGAGATTGGAACTTTTCTGCAGGAGAAGCATCCACTTGCCAAAAACCTTTGTGACAAGGACTTCCTCATATAAGTGGCCGCCCCCAACGGCATATTGAAATGTTTGATGGGTTAAACATGCATCAAAATGCCACTGACACACCTTCCCAAACTTCCAGACAGGATTGACTCATTTCTAGACACTTTTATTAACCTCAAAGCATTTATTGAAACAAGTGAGTACTTTTTTGTATTTTTAGAACATGTTTTCTGATAAAGGGGTGCTCTACTAAATATCACACTTTTCACTTCCCTAAATGTTCCGGTCCTTTACAATGAATTACAACAACACTGGTCTTGCTGTTTGACAGCCAGAGAGATGGGTAAGAGTTTTTCTTGTCCAGGGCACATAGAGATTAAATCCATAAAACATTGTATAAATTCATAAACATTTGTAGCTATATCCGTCACACAAATGAAGAGAGTGGCTATATCTGTTGCGTTTATAAAGACAGCAGCTGTATCTGTCAAACATATGAAGACATCGGCTACATCTGTCACATGAATGAAGAGAGCAGCTATATCTGTCCAACATATGAAGACAGAGGCTACATCTGTCACATGAATGAAGAGAGCAGCTATATCTGTCCAACATATGAAGACAGAGGCTATATCTGTCACATGAATGAAGAAGAGTTAAAATTAAGAGACCACTGCAGATTGAACGCTTCTGTTCTTTTCTTCTCAACTTTCTTTAGAAAGGAAAGAAAAAGCTGAAATGGGTCTCTTATTTTTTTTCCAGAGCTGTATATAGACAACAGCTATACCTGTCACACATATGAAGACAGCGGCTATACCTGTCACACATATGAAGACAGAGGCTATACCTGTCACACGTATGAAGACAGCGGCTATACCTGTCACACGTATGAAGACAGCGGCTATACCTGTCACACGTATGAAGACAGCGGCTATACCTGTCACACGTATGAAGACAGCGGCTACACCTGTCACACGTATGAAGACAACGGCTATACCTGTCACACGTATGAAGACAGCGGCTATACCTGTCACACGTATGAAGACAACGGCTATACCTGTCACACGTATGAAGACAGCGGCTATACCTGTCACACGTATGAAGACAGCGGCTACACCTGTCACACGTATGAAGACAACGGCTATACCTGTCACACGTATGAAGACAGCGGCTACACCTGTCACACGTATGAAGACAACGGCTATACCTGTCACACGTATGAAGACAACGGCTATACCTGTCACACGTATGACTAATAGTACCTATAATTGTTATGAGATACACTAAAGCAAACTTCTCTTCAGCAAAATACATCAGGCTAAAATATAGCTAGATATACATGTGTTTCTCTGATTCTGTATTCATTCAGGGAACCCACACACACATACACACACACAAGCACACACACACACACACACACACAAAGATTCACAGACACACAAAAAACACACAGACAAGGATAGAAATACAAGAATGTGTATGTGTGCCAAGGCAGAGAGGGGATAGGAGAAGGCTAGCGATATACCACTCTGTTTTTGTTAGGCTCCATCACAGTCTGTCATTACAGCTTACTCTTAGACACACACACACACACACACATATGCACACACACACAGTGAATGGTGGGTGATGTTGGTAGATCACAGCTGTGAACTGGTTTTATTTATATCCTACACTGCGCCACATATCAACCATTACGATTAAAGATGAGAGAAATGAATTGCTTTTTTCCTTTCTGTTTTCACTAGTAGGAATTAACCCTGGCCTCCTCCATGAGGAAAGAGGGGGAGGGAGGGGGGGAGAAAACGAGGGCGGGAAAGAGAGTAACCTTTCCAGACTGACAAATTCTCCTACTTTTTCAATTTCTGCGTAATCCAGTAGACCCAAACACTTTGTGTGTCAGTCTAAAAAGCACAGTTAAGATTTTTTGAAAGAAGTGATAACTCATGTACATTTTATCCATATTACTACTGATATACAGACAGAAAGGTGTGTCAAACATTACAACATAGAGACAGACATACAGAGGAATGATCAGGGTGGAAAAAATATGGGGAAAAGAGAAACAGAGGAACTGAAAGAAGGAGAGAGGCCATGGCTGGAAAGAATTACTCAGCAGAAGGTGATTTCCCCACTTTCAGTAAGGGACTCAGTAAGAGCTCAGGTCAAGACAGAAAGAAAAGGGTGGAGACAATTGACACCTGTCTTACCTGGTCATCAGATAGTAAACATAAACATAAACCACCATCATGGAAACGTGAGCCGACTACATTATATCTGTTTCAGCAGCACCAGGGCATTTAACTGTGGTTTCGTTAGAATAGAAATGTGTCTGTTCTCAAGGAAAAACCTTTCTGTGTAACTGTAAACATACACCAAAGGGCAGGAACACGCTAACACAGTGGAATGAGAGTCCTGAAATGCTGTTCACATCCACCCCACTGATGGCCTCTTCCTGATTGGGTAGACTGCTAACTACCCTCACTTCACTGTCACTGCAACACATCATTGCAGGATTTACGTGCACATCTAAGTATTTCAGAAAATATGATTTTGTTCAGTATGAACATATCATCAGTGCTATTATGTTCACTATCAACTTATCCCAGGCCTGGTTGTGGACTGTGGGTCTGGTCGGGGACGGTGGGCCTGGTCGGGGATGGTGGGCCTGGTCGGGGACGGTGGGCCTGGTCGGGGA